>APFE031158054.1:374764-397503 GCA_000404065.3 Pinus taeda | reverse complement strand
CTTCATCATCTCTCAGGGTCTACCCCCCTTAGCCGCGGGAGACAGGCTTAAACGGAGGGATCGGGGATCAAAGTGACAGCCCCCGGTCTGAGCGTTGTCGTGCCAATCCGCGCGACAACAGGCAGCACGAGACAAAAAACAAAAAATAACAGGCTTCTTCAAACACAATGCAAGTTTGCCTAATAGCTTATTATCCCCACCTAAAATGCTTTCCAGGCAGTAAAAAAAGTAGTTTGACAGGCTTCTTCAAACACAAAGCTACATTATGTACGCAATAGAAATTCTTGCAAAAGGGGAGATTTGTTGATGGACGGCTAGATGGCATAGATAAATCTAATGACATTTGTTTGTCTAATTGTTGAGACTGCAATGAAAGTTAATTTATTTACTCTTTCTATGCTCTCTTTCTTCTTTTTCCTTTGTTAAGAGAGGATGAAGCATAGGGATACATCCTAGATATATGTGAAATGCATCCCATACTGATCCTGTACAGATCCATTTGCATACCTTCGGGCTACAGATCCAAGAAGGATTCAAGATTTCCAATACATCTCAAAATGTATCTAGAGAGGTGGGGTGAACGATTCTAACATAGAATTATACTCTATCAGTGTTTGTGAAGCCTCCATTTTTTGGGCTTCATAAGAGATTGAATCATTTGATTTCAATATTACACAGGATCAGGGCATCATGTTGAAGTTCATTACTGGTTACTCAATGATGTGAGCAACAGAGAATCAAGCATCATGGTTTTACATGAAATTGAAAAGCATTTGTCAAATGTGTGGTTGCACCCAGAGAAGGCCATCACATGAAGTTTTCCTTATAAAATAATTAAATTGAAAAAATGTCGCATTTTGATGCATGCACAGAGAGTATAAACAGCAGGATTCTAGAACAAATCAAAAGTTACTTGAAGCAAAATGTATATGAATCTACTGAAAAATCGATCATTAAAGCAGAATAATATTTATGCCTGTCACTATTGATATGATGATGCACTTAACATTTTTCATTATATACTTTCATTAAAACAGGGAATAAGTGTGGCTCTCAGAACACTCACTCACAGAAGGCAATAAGCATACGAGAATACAAGAGCTGTGCATTGATACGCGAACTACAATACAATCAAGTAATCAAAAAATATCGAGACAGTATGAATGATACTTACAGTAGTAAGAACCAGATTTCCTGGTGATACAGCCAACCCAAAGCAACAATCGAATACATATGATGGAAGCTGCAGATGCAGTCACAACAGAAAATCTTTGTGTCCTTATTCCAATGTGTAAAAATAAAAAAGTACAATATCCAGTATTTGAAATGATAGGTCTCACATCCATGGCATTTTTTGGATTTTCTGAAGCAAGGCCAGGAGAACTGTCTGGAAAAGGTACTGGAAGCAGAGAACTCCCATGTATGATCCAACTGCGGACAGAATTGTCCTGTATACAACATAATTCCAACTTAGAGCATACCACTAAGTGCTCATGCAGAAAATATACAAAACAACATTAATAACTGCTGACTCTGCTAGAATAAAATTCTTGCATCTCCTAATTCCTAGGTGCCAAATGTCATGTATCTACAGAGTGTCTTTCTATGTAATCCTCTCAATGTTAGAGCAACAATTTGCTGATATAATATAGGTTAACAATTAACAGCATATGCTTTCTTGAAGAGATATAAAATGAGCTTGATCTGGAGAAGACAATATAGTCAATTTAGACTGGACATATCTGTCTATGCAAAATGCTTTGTCGATGCACAACAAATCCTCATAAAACAAGTTATTCATTTCCTGGATGGAACTTACTACAAATAGCATTTACATCACATAGGACCAATAATTGCTAAACAAGAATCCCGGTTTGGTCTCTTCTGCTAGCATAGGCATAATTCCTTCACCTTTTGAATGCACAATTATATTAATACCCATGCAATTATGCTCGACTCAGAAGAAATAGCATAGAGATACAGAAATGGAAGGCAACTACATAACAGAGAAAAATAGCTACAGTTCCAAGCATAGAGTTTATCGCCTTGGTAAGAAAAGTTAATTAAATTTTATTTAAGTTAAATATTAATGTCCATTGTTGGACAAATTTGGCCAATGGGATTGTAAACACTAAAAAGTATAAAGATAAATTGTAAGGGAACCATTGCGAGTGCTACGGCATCTCCAAGAAAGGGGAAAACAAAGGTACATAGGGAGAGCTGAAAACAGCTCTAGAATAATGTGAGAAGAGAACAAGGAAAACAAGGGCTAAAGAGATACAATCAAACAATATGTAGCCAAGAAGAACTAAATAACAAAGAAGAATTTAGGAATGGAATTCATGTTGTCCAATTATTGGGTACTCCAGAGTACATGTTACCTGACTAATCTAGCATTTGAGATTTCTTCTGAAGAACACATATGACTAGAGCCATTTTGAGGCTGGAAGTAAGAAGCAATAAGCCTAGAATTAGCAGTGCACAAAGATATTTCTCTAGAAGTATTCTATCAAAGCCTCAAACTTCAGTATTCTTCAGAACATAAGTTTGTTGTTTATGTTTTGAGTGATATAGATACACAGACTGATTGAGATGTTTTCTCTTGTGATTTGGATGTCGATAAGGAGTTATTGTGATCTGAACTCCCCTTAACCTATTTGTGGCTATTTTTTGGTTTAATGGAGGTATTTGATTCCCTTCAAGTACAAAAGTCGCTTGGTTAAACGTTGGATCTCTACTTGAAGTTTTCATTGTTTGAACTGCAACATCAGCATATGTTTTTACCTCAACTGGTTTATCCTTTTCTTGAGTTGTGATATTTACTAGATCAATGTTAGTTCCTTTATCTTCAACTTGGACTATTATGACTAGGGACTTTGATACTTCTTCTTGAGTAAGTTGTTCTAACTTGTCTTTTAGGGACTTTTTGTCACTTTAAGCTTCTTTATTTGCATAAGAAGGTTTTTATTATGATTCCTTAGACGTGAAAGTTCTTCGCCTTTTGGATTGTTGACTTTATTCTTAGTGTCCTCCTCTTCATCTTTTAAACTTTTGATTTGTTCTAATAAAATTTCATTAAGGTTCTTTAAACGTAAATTTTCCTCTTCTTGTTCTAATAAGTGCTTCTTGAGTTCTTTCTTTGAAAAAATTCTCCTATAGGGTTACCCATTTTTGGTGGGTAACAAAGCCCACATTGTATAGACAAGTGATTGGGTCATTGATGTATTTTGTCAACACCAGGCTGCATATGTGTTTCGTTGTGAACACCTTGAGCCAATTTAAGATAGAGCCAAGGAAGGTGCATTGGGTGGTAGTATAGCATGTGCTCAAGCCTCAAGCACTTCAAAGGTACAATGGAGTATGGTCTGAGGCAATGTGGAAAAAATCTGCAAAGCGATTTAATCCTAAAAATGCAATTTTTTAACTAAACGATTTAATCCCCCGATTTTTTGGCGACTTTTTTAGAAAGGAAAAAAACACGATTTAATCATTATACTCCCGATTTAATCGGGAGTCGACCCAAAAAGTCGGCCTCCCTCCCAGGTCGTGGATAAAGAGGCTACAAAGCTGAAAATGATATAATTTTCTGCTGTTTAATTTTAAGGCAGAAAGTGGAATCTTTCAAACATAGCCCTATAAATTTGGTGATAATGTTGTGCTGTGCAATTTGTTTTGTTGTTGAATCTTAATTTCGAGCATTATAGTTGGTTGGTGTTACTGAGAAAATTAATTGCTTAGTTGCTATATTCTGTTGAATGTTGAAACATATACAACTATTATTGGTTTGCTCTAGCTGGATGTTATGTTTGCAAAACAATAGGGATCTATATGAAATGTGCAAAAAAATACAGACAAGAGACATTAGCCAAAGGCTAAGTTGTCAGAACGCTGCTATAAGAAACTAAGAAGACTATGAAAAAGAAGTGCATACCTACCTTGACGAGCATGATTGTGAGACATAAGAGCAAGAGTACAAGGCATATGCAGACTAGCAAGCAAGGAAGTGTAAGAACATTCCCAAGAATCAACACTGTTACGATCATATTTTTTGTGGATAATGTTGAAAAACATTGGTGATAAAATGAACTTAGAATACAGACTGCAAGAGTGTAACATGCTTTTAGTGATCGAATTCACATGTAAAGAATGACATTGTAGTAAAACACTGAAAACACCTCTAAACTATGACTTCGACTCTAGATGTTAAAAAAACAAAAATAAAAAATGAATAATTGTGTTTTTTTAGTTTTGCCGACTTTTTCAAAAACCCCAAACTTTAACGAATTTTTCAACTTTTGGACCCTTGCCGAATTAATCCCGACTTCGACTTTTTCCACATTGGTCTGAGGTATCTTGGGGGTGACGGAGTGAAGTTGCAAGGATATACGAACTCAAATTGGGAAGGTAGTATGACAAATAGAAAAAGCACCTCAAGGTGATACTTCAACTTAGGATGAGAAATGATATCCTAGTTCAACAAGAAGCAGACTTCGGCAGCACTCAGCCCACCCATGGGAGAGTACATGGCAACAAGTATGGCAATTTATGAAGCTAGTTGGCTTCATAGGTTACTTTCAGGGTTATTTGGTGAAGAGCTAGATCTGATTATAATCTATTGCGATAATCAAGGTTTTATCAATCTCTCTGAGAATCTAGTGTTCTGTAACAGGTCCAAGCATATTGAGATCAAGTGTCACTTCATCAGAGATAGGATCCAAAAGGGAGCAGTTAAGCTTCAGCGTATCTCAACAAATGAGCAGGTTGCAAACATTTTGACCAAATCCTTGGTTAAAGGGAAGTTTGTATTTTACAAGAACAAGCTTTGAGTGGTGCATAATACCTCCCTCGCTAAGAGGGAGTATTCATGTTTGTAGCTTGAACAGGTAATTCTGCACAAGTCTAAGTTCAAGACCTATCAAAGTTGTCCAAAATCTTTACCTTAGCAATTCACTTTAATTAAAGAAACTATTAACGTGAAATTCTTTTTGTAATGAGTTCAAGATCTGATGAAAAATAAACCTTTTACGTTAGTGAATTAGATAAATCTACATTGTTGATCTGAACTTGATCTCAACCTTCAGACTCATTGAGAGATTACAGTTATGGAGACTTAGTCATCAATGGTTATTTGATCTGGTCAATAACTCAAAATTTTAAAGGCAAAAGCTAGGTGAAGAAGAAAGACACATTCAGTGATTGAGACACAAAGGACAGTGATTCAAGGAGATCTCAGCAATGATGATAAGGGAGTTTCATCCAATGATTAGGTCTGGAGAAGATTGCAAGTAGTAAGCATCTGAAAATATCAGCCCACACATAGGCTGTACAGCAGGCCATACAGAGACTGTACAGCACATTTGTGTGTGGGCCATACAGCAGTTATGTGCCGGCTGTACAGCATCCGCAAGCAGGTCGTACAGAAGCCGTGAGTAGGCCATACAAAAGCCAGCAGGTCAAGGGGTGATTCAACAGATTTTACAGGATCATATAGGCTGTATTGTTTTATGACAGGGCCATTTTCCCAGCAAGGGCAAAAATATTTGTGTGAAAGTTGATTTCATTTGCTTCCGCTGTATTTTACTAGGTAAAATTAACACAGCTAACTCTAATCCAACATAAACCTTACACAAAAATATCACATCTAGAGAAGTAAACCCATGAACAAGAAAACAAGAGATATGGTGCCCTTAAGCAAAAGAATCAATCACTAATGAATCCAAGATGATGATACAAAAGACTCATAAGCTGTGTATTTATAGACAACTTATTAGGTAGGGTGCTTTCACCCATAAGGGCTTTATGGGTCCACATAAATGCCTAGTTCAGTCATAGCCACCTAGAATAATATAAAATTATGTTGAATAGATTTGCTACTAAACCATAACCTAGTAATACAATAATGAGTACACTTAACCATAATGTCAAGTAACCACAAGCGAAGATTACCTTCACTTCAGCAAGCAAACCAAAAACAGGTAAGTACTAAGGAATCTAGTGTGGCGAATTATGCTTTGACGGTTAACCTTCAAAACTCTTTTGAACCTTAGGTTTAACAAGAAGCCATAAGTGGGCCAGCATGGGAAAAATATATGAAATCTGAAAATGAGTCTTTGATGAAGGATCAAACATAGGTGGTCACAAAGCTACCAGTAGCAAAGAAACCCATTCGCTGCAAAAGGGTCTATAAAATCAAGCATCAGGCAAATGGGATGCTTAAGATGCATAAAGCAAGTTTGGTTGCAAAGGGGTTTGCTCAGAAGCTGTGTTACCGGATCCACGAGGTCTTGATGCTAGATCTGCAGATCCACATTCCAGATACAAATATGAATAAGGATCCACCCAGATCCGCATATGATTTGCCACGTAGACGGATCCTTGAAACCCAAAAATGTATCCCATGCTACTGAAACGAATCTTGTGCCAACTAACCCTCACGCGCCGAATACCAAGGAAATAACATTAGAGTTTTGGGTTTATTTTTTATTTTTTTAAGGATATTTGCCACCTGTTTGAAACTATAAAAAGCAAATACTCCATTTAGATTTTTAGTTAGATTACTTATTAGTACTCTATAGGCTGTATAGTTGTATAAATAAGTTATTAATTACCTACAGGCTATATAGCACATGATAATGCTAGTAGGAAAGGTTTGACACATCAAAATTTTAATTTTCAATTTTTGATAATGCTAACAGAAAAGCTTTGATGGTTGTGTCATTAATAATTTAATTAGATCAATGCCATCCAACCCTAGATGAAGAGTGCTCTTAGAAGAATATGATACATAGACAATAGCATGTTCTCAAATAGTGTATAATATTCATTTACCATTGTAACTAGACGGGAACTTTTAGATTTTGAGGCTAATTTCAATGAAGGTGACAGGTTGATCATGATGTAGAGTTGAAATATTCAAATTATAAGCATGTAAACCCATTTTTTGACATGTAGTTGAGCCTACTCTACATCATCATATCAATAGAGTGATCATTGATGAGATACTTAATTTTGTATTTACAGTTATCCTTTTTGTATAAAGCATGATGCATCATGATTTCAGTCTTCATATTTCTAACTATCTAATGATTACAGTTCTAACGTTTTGATTCATGAATGGTTTTGATTTTTAACTTTCAATATGTTTTTTAAAATTAAAAAAATATTATTGTATTTTTTGTATGTCGCATTTCCCCACCATATCCAGATCCTGGCTTTTCAGAAATATGATGGATCCATATCCAGATGTGCATCTGTTTCCATTTCCTGGTAACTTCGCTCAGAAGGAAGGGATTGGCAATGAAGACACTACTGCAAAGCTGGAAACCGCTTGGTTCTAACCATGGCAGTTCAGTTTGGCTGGAAACAACATCAGATGGATGAAAGGGTGTCTTCATCAATGGTGATCTAGATGAAGAAATGTACATGTACTAACCACAGGGATTTCAAGTTCGAAGGAAGGAACATTTAGTATTCAAATTTGAGAAAACTCTTTATAGGCTGAAGTAAGCTGCCAGGGCAGGGTACATCAAAATTGTCAGGTATTTGGGAGAAATAAATTTCACATGCATTTAAAAACAACTTAGGCACATGATTGGACTTTAGCAGTCTTATCATTACAACTTTCCCACATACCTGGCTGCAGCTGTATAGGCAACGCCCATCAAATGCCCATGCAAGATCTGTAACCTGGAGAAAGATAACAGACAACGATGAAATCAACAGGACATCAACATATGCTTTTCTCAAGAGCCATCTCATTCGTCATTTACTTTACCAAATAATTTTCATAATATGAAAGGATATTTAGTATTTACCACTTGATCATGAGCCTCGAAGTGACCTGCCTTGTGGCATTTACGCCCAGACGTGTAACATATCCAAACAGATAGAACACCAGAACCTTTTCCAATCGCTATAAGAACTTTGTCTGGGGATTGTGGAGGTATGACCAAGGAAACTGCCGAGACAGGTACTGAATCAGCGGATACTACCTGATTAAGCAGAAATCAAAAAGAAAAGTCTTAGCATAGCAAAGATATCCATTTAATGACAATCACAGATAAACACAAGGAAAACAGTGCACTTCAAGAAAAGGCTTACCTCTTTCAAGAGACCTAAAGGCGCAGAGCTAGCAGTAGAAGACATAGTGAGGCTTACAAGATCCCCATACCATAGCTTGACACTGCCATCAAAAAGAAAACTTGTATTTTCAGTTTACATATACATGGTATATACCATCAAACCTTCCACGACGTGTTTAAAATACTAAATTTCTAATTTGTCATCATTGCATACAATTAATTCATTTCATTATGAAATCCTACATTCTGATTTATTAACTCCAGCAAGTTGCATTTGCATATCTGAAACATTCAGTCTGAAGCAATTCTCTAATGTAAACGAGAAAGTCTAATCAATCCTCAGCCATCCATATATAACCAAACAAGTCTACATCACTGATAACTTGGCTCGATTTAGTTGTTATAAACTCTAGGTTAGCATTTAAGAAATAGTTGTAGTTCATAAAATTTCAACAAAATTTCAAATTTCAATGATGTACAATTTGTCATATTTAGATTTATCAAACTTGCAAATAGTTCTGGCTGAGTGTGCAAAGAATAGGTTCCTTTGCAATTGGTGTGAGGATTCCCGCAGAGAGGTGCATAGTAAGGCTGAGTTATATTCAAATTGGGTCCCCAAATATGCAAGTGACATGTGAGGGTGAAAAAGTACATGTCCAACAGTGTATTCAAAACCACAATAAAAAACGAATATAATGCTCCAACTCCACAAGTAGGCAAGCTTAACAACAAAGAAATCAGGATGGAAAGATCACACAAAAGCTCTGCTTTATCTCCAGAAAAGTAATGCACATAGATTATTACTTTCCATCAGAACTTCCAGTGGCCAAAAGAAGTTTGTTGCTTGAACTATCCACATCCATTTTGCCAGAAGCATTTACAGTGCACATGGCCCAACTCGCTGCAGTAACCCAAGATTTATGCGCCTGAAGCAAGCCAATAAACCTCACTTCTGGCTGTTGCTGGCAATGTTCGATAGTGTAGAGCTGTGGCTCAAGGACTCTCCATAAAGAAACTTTACCAGACTTTGCTCCAACAGCCAATATAGCAGAACTGTTCGATGAACTTCCCAAAGAACCATCATCTCCTTCCACAGAGGATTTAACTGTTTGCGACCAAGCAACAACAAGAGATGCCAATAGCCCAATGCGAACTGCATATTGATCTGCACTAATCACAGATGATAGGTCATTTCTGAAGCGTTTCCTTCCTGCATTTGCAATGGATTTTACTGGCATCTCTTTGCATTGGCCTTTCCCCAGGTCAGTGGCATCCTTGACCACTACCAAACCCTGCAGTTAATAATATAATGATTAAGACATAAGAACAAGTGCCAATCTATATACTAAGGAGAAAGAACCGACTGGCTTAAGCAAGTGACACGATAAGATTCTGTCTGAACAAAACTAAGGCTGGCAATGCTTCTCTTTTCCTTAAACTATAAACTAAGTAAATAGAGTATAAGAATGGCAAACTGCATACATTTTCAGAAGCCCTTTTGACTTGCATATCAAGCTCTACAACAGTAACTCGCCATGATTTCTGTTCGCCATTCCATATTGGTGCTAGCCTCACATTATCAGGATCTAATGAAATGCATCCGTACTCCCCTGGAATGTACCAAAGAAATAAATCAGGCTTCCTTAAAAAATATCCCACCAGCATGAAAATACCACAAGGGAACCTATACATAGAGAAATGATGAAAGGAAACACAACCAAATCAAAGTGAATCATATTCAGATATTACAGATGACCACTATGCCATTAACAATGAATTCAGTGTTGCATGTGTATAAATCGCACCAGGAAAGTTCACCATAAGCCCTGTCCCGTTGAATCCCATAAAAGAACCTTCTACCCACCTGCAGACAAGGCAGTAATTTTGCTTTCGTTAGAAACAAATGAATATACGCAGGAACACTGTAAATAATCAGCAAATTATGGAACAGAATAGTTCTAAATGACCTCATTCCCACACCCCATTCCTCACCGAATACTTCAAAAATTCAATTATAATTTGTCCAATAATCACCACTCTTTACTATTAAACAACCTTACTATTTATTAGGCGGTATTACTGCATCCTAGGCTGTTTGTTCAAACTCAAGAAACGTCAATATAAGAAAAATATCTTCTATTTAAAATGGATGGCAAGTGTAAAAAGATGAGGTTAATTAAATTGATCTCCTTTTAAAAGTAGAGCAAGAACCAGTAAATTGTCCTTTAAGGATGCAGCAACAAAATCATTTCCATCCTGCAAATTGATTTAATATTTACATTGCTTAAAAGTAGTGAAGTAGTTTCTAGAGAAAACTGTGATAACTGATGAGGAGTTGAAAGGTCTGTTGAAAGGTCTGACATTTCAGGTGAATACTTCACCCATCATCAGGGACAAGAAGCAAAAATCATAGGTGAAAAGGAAGAGACTTAACCAATTTATAAGGAGATTGCCAGGAAAGAGACATTAGGAAATTATTTAATTAAACCAGGAAAGCACCATTGAATAAATGAGGGGAATATTATTTGAAAATGTTTTTTATTATTCCAAAAAAAATAACATTAATAATAATATTATTATTATAACTAATGTTAATATAGTAATAAAACATAATAATAATAATATTATTATTTATTATTATTATTATTTATAATATTCATAATAATATTATTAAGTATCATTATTGATGAAAATGGGAATTTGGGGGTTGTCCAAAATTTCAATTTCTTTAAAAAAAAACAAGATCCTAGAGCCTGTTTCCTTCGTGATTTCTTCGCTGGTAGAGCATTCATCTCTCCATCATCATTAGAATCTTCCTCTGCGCTGCATGCTGTCTTTAACAAACATTTACATATAACAGATACATGATATTTGGATCAACAAGCTTAAACACAAGATTTAACTTAATTATACCATACACACAGGCGTAGGCGTACACAATACTAGAACACGTTTCATAGATATATACAGAACAAATTACATTCCAGGCTAAGGCATTTCAGCCTTAAAACCCAGCGCACAATCGACTACATCTTGCTCACTCACTATTTTACTCACAAATAAGATATATCTCACACCCTATCACATTACATTTATATAAGATGCATTAGGAAGAATTGATAAGATTTTCTCCTAGTTTTTCTACAATAAAAGCTCTCCAAAAGCGTGCATGGTTGTATCCATCTTATCTGCTTTAAATTATCCGCTTTAAATTCGCTTTTCTGCTTTAAAACAAGCTTTTCTCTACTCTGATCCTCTGGTCCAAGTTTGCTCACTTAGTTGCTGGTTGCTCCCGCATCAATTATTATAATAATGACCCTAAAAATTTATTAATAATAAATCTGGAGAATATTATATATATAAAAAATTATTATTATATTATTTTATTTATCTTAAGATTTTATTAATATAAATCTAAGAATATATTATAATAAATTTATTATATTAATAATGTTTTTAGAATAATTTATTAATAATTAATATTGCTATTCCAACAATATTATTAATAATAATTTTCATTATTTAATTTTATTAAATATTACTTTGTTCTAAATGTAATTACTAATACTATTATTAATGCTAGGGTTATAGAGTAAGAAGCAAAGGAAATAACAATACTATTATTATAATTATATTATTATTCAAAATATTAATTATTAATATTAACCAATAGAATCTTATTAGGGCCAAAGATCATAAGAGAAAAATAAAAAGAAAGAGGTAAAGAAACAAGGTCAAGAAACAGGGAGGGGAAGAAAACAAGTAGTGAGTAGGAAACGACGAGAGAAACCTTCAAAAGCGAAAAGGGAATATGTTGCAAAAGCTTAAAACTTCTGCTGGAAGCACATCATCCAAAGCAAAAAAAATCAGTAGAATGCTAAAAATTGTGCAGAATTTCATGAACGTCGAAAATTACATGCACTTTCCATGGATTTATGCAAAATCTGGATACCATAATCTTTCTAATAGCCATAAGATACTTGTAGCTAACCCCCTCGAAAAATGTAGTTTAGAAGCAGGGATTCCCACTTTGATTAATCCAAAAAATTTCTCTAGACAAAAAGTCGGTGAAATGGACACAGATATCAAAGGGGAGAAAAAAACCTGTTACTTATCCAGGCTTCCACCAGCTGTCCATTCACAGGAACTTGTTCTGAACCTTCAGCATATGTTGCCATTGATATCCCTTTTGGCAAATTACCAGCATTTATACAAGGCCGTATCTTTTGCAAAAAATAGTTCTGCTTAGTTGTCGTATCATCTGGGGTTTTTGAATCAGTTTTCCCATCAACTCTCGAATCCAATGCAACCCATTCCTCTTGCATTTCTGTGAAAAGGGCAAGCAGATATAGAAATCAAGAGGACAAGCAAAATAGAAATGAATGATAGAAATAAAATTCCAACTGATTTACCATCTGCTGAAGTTCCTGTGAATTGTACTAAGGCTTTCCTGTCCTCTAGGCGTTCAATTCTCCCCCTAACCCAGAAGCGTAATGAACCATTTGCTTTCAGCACCTGGAGTAGATAGAAAAGGCAATCACAGCTCAATGCCCGAGTTTCCAACAGTGAGTAGGAATGAATGCTGCCCAAACGATATAATGCAATATTGCCAACAACTGTAAGTTTGTGAGCATTACAAATCATGTTCATACCTCCACAGACGCTCCCTCCTCAACTGCGGCCCATGGCATCAAGGTACATCTTGTATGGAAAGTGACTCTCTTATTAGGATGCTCCGAAGACTCTTCATTTAGATCATCATCAGAATCCTGACTACCGTCATAAGATGAGTAATGATCTATTGTATCTGAGTGTGCCATACTGCATCAAGTTGGTTAGAGAAAAACCAGAACGAAGAAACCAGTACTATAAAGTAATCTATTACATATAAAAATCTTAGATAGATAAACATAAACATTTTATTAGTCTAATTTAACTGTTGATAACAAGTTCCACATGCAATGCCTTCCTAAGTTATTATGAAAAATTAAAAAATGATAAAGAGCAGATAACTATTTACATCATACAACCAATGCCAAGAGCATGTCAAGCATTAATATTCATAGTTTTTCTCTTTCAACCTCAGATGCTAGGAGCATCTACTGATCCTACATCCTCCCCAAGATCATACTGTCAGACCCCACAATGGTTCCAGAGGACTCCAATAGCGAGCCAGTGCCCAATTCACACTCCTCACCCTCGGCCATCAGACCCAGAAAACCTTGACATCAATGGCTTCATCATCAGCTAGCTCTCTCATTCTTTCTATCTTGACCCGCTCTTGTGTAGTCCACTTTTCCAGTCTAGGACAAGCTCACTTAGCATCGCATATTACCAATGTTCCACTGAGTTTCCAGGACAGGGGTGGGGATACGCACAAGGGGGACGTATATAAGCAACCCCAAAATCTAGGGAATTTTCGAGGAGAAATTCAGGGAATTTTCAGGGTAACGGGGGATGTCAATTATAAAATTATAAATTATTAAAAATTTAATATAAAAAATATAAAATCCCAAAAATATGTCAATAACTAAATAGAAAATCTTAATAATTATAAAATGTACATCTAAAGACTAAATATGATCATCATTACTTATTAGACTATTATCATTTATGAATTATCATTTGACATTTCTGCATTATAAATCTAAAAGTAAATAACTAAATTGAATCCATCATTTGACATTATGCAATGTTCCTTCTAAATTCATCATTTGGCACAATGCAAGGTACATCTAAATTAAATTAATAAATTCATCATTTGACAATTGAAATTGTGCAATGCGCATCAAATTTTCAAAAACGATAAAAAGTAAAGTCATCATATGACAATGACATTGGCATTATTTTGAAGTTTAAAATAGCCATAGAATACTAAACTAAAAGTAAACATAGAAAGCACTGAGCAGTGAAATACTAGTAAATTTCTCAAAAAGTACTAAATAATATTAATAAATACTAAGTCTTAAGTTTTAATATACTTTAAGTTTTTTATTTTTGTTATTGTTTTTATTTTATTTTTTAAGTTTTAAATTTTAATATAAGTTAACTTATTTTTAAGTTTCAATATAGTTTCATTTGTTAATTTTTTGGTTTTTTTACTTTTTCATATATTTAAATTTGTAATTTTTTAAATTTTTTATGTTTTATAAAATTATTAGGCAAAAAAATGGGGTCCCCCTGCAAAGGAGTCACGTTTTGTCACCAGAAAAACATCCCCCGGAGTTTCCCCGAGTTTCCCCAAAAAGGGGGCATGGGGGAAATGTTTCCCCAGGAGTTTCCATGTCCCCAAAGTGTGCGTCCCACACCCTGGGGGACGTGTCCCCGTGGAACACTACATATCACCATACCTTTGTCATGGTTATATACATGTGTTTTGAGGCTGTACTACGATTTTGTGGAAGTCATGACCTTGGAAACACAACTTACCACAAAACATATTTCTGGCATGGAGAAAAATCAATAAATTGAACTTCATACCAGTTGTCTATACAATGTTTCATCTACCTTCCCATGATCATCTTCTGTTGATAGCTTCAAACTTGTTTCAATTGGTGCTCTTGATGGTTTACAATCTTCCATTCTGAATAAAGAAATTCTCTCCGCTACTTTGCTTGAAAGACGAAAATGCTCTCTCTTTTGCCACTCTTCATAGTCAACACAGTAATACAGAAGACCTAAATTTGTCATCTCAAATGCTTTTTCTAGATCCTGTGCAACTTAATGAATTACATGGGTACTACTACTAAATTACTAATTATGAGATTACCTAAATAAACAAGGATAATAATATCATCACTGTTAAAGTTTGTACCTTTGTAAGTGTTTTCACTTCTCAATTCAGGAGGTACCTCTTAGGGTGGCCAACACCTGAGTGCATGCAAGGTACAGTTAACAGGTTACAGCAGACTCCCCAACAGCAGTGGCACATCAGCAGAGCACCCAGCTCACTTACTATGTGCCGCAGAAGTGTTGCCTTGAGCATGGAAGAAACATGCCTTTACAAACCACAGCAGTTATAAGGAGATAGAGGGTCACGAAATTAAAATAGTGCTTGTTGTCTTATTTTGGTTGTTCTGAACTCACCAGATTAGGTTCAATGCTATTTTAGAGTCACTTTTCTAATTGTGAGTTACCTTTCCAGTTTTAGGAAAAGAGCACTAGATAGGTGGACATCCAGTTTTAGAGAGAAAGAGCATTGATCCCATGAGAGGGTAAAGGCGAGGTGCATGTGTATGCCACTCGAGTCCAAAGCTCTAAATGCAGTTCTCTAGGAGGTCAGTGCATGCATGCATGTATGCAGGCTGGGCACTCTAACCTAGTCCGTAATGTCCGGTTAATTTTAGTGCACAACCCAAGCTTCCTCTACAAATAGGGGTTGGGTCTTTATTGTTATTCATTCAGTTCAGTGGAGAACAGTGAGCGATTAGGGTTGGGATTTGAGGTTTCCAGTGTTTCCTATTTTCAAAGTAATAAAAACTATGATATGATTTAACTTTCACATCTGCTGTACTTGCTATTGTTTTCAGATTGATGTGTTTCAGTTCCTATTAGAATCAGATATTGATAGTATTTTCAGTTTTCTGTTGTTCCTATGTAGGTAACTTAGGTCAAACTTCTAAGAGTGGTACCATGTGCTGAGAACTCCAACACGGTATCAGCAGTGTACCTGAAATCTTCCAGACTTCATGTATGGACAATAGAGAGACTAGCTCTCTGAAGTAGAAAGCTGCTGGAGGATTTCAGAGAGTGTGAATCCAGAGTAGCTTCAAGGGTTGACACAGATGTATCAGCGAATGGTAATTGGACCTAAGAAGGGTTGAGAGGGTGTTTTTCTCCCACGATCTTCCAGTAATTGGAAGACTAGGTTTGACAGGTGATAGGTGATCTGCAATTATTATAAGTTGCAGATCTGAATTTTGTGTTGATTGATTTGTTTTCTGATTTTGTTCTTGTAGAGTTGCAGAAATGGCCACCCCCAATAGGCATGAGTCTGATCATCTAGAGGATGCCTCTAATTTTATAATGTGGAAACACAGATTGTGTAACTGTTGATTTTGGGTAGCATCGGATGTACTCTAGCTCCGAAATTTTGTGGAGGGGCTAGAATACATGAGATCTCCAAGACCTAGAAATCGTTTGGTGAAATTCCACCCGGTTTGTTTTTTATTAAAATAATTAATATTTTTAATGGGGTTCCTAAGTCTAAACTTAGAAAAATAAAGGGTATTAATAAAAATATGGGTGAGAAGCTTCTAAGAGACGAGGATCAAGTTTGTTTTAGTCTTAGCTGTTGATAAGGGACTTAATCTCGGTCATTAAGTCATCAACAGGAAAAGTATAAGAGGAGGCTTAGTGGTCAGTTAGAGATACACCAAGTTGATCAATTGGTTCGATTTTTCTGGGGCGAGGTTTGCTGAGAAAATCGAACAAGTGATTTGAGTTGCAGTGAGGGGCAGAAGCAGAGATTTGGATCGGAGAGGAAGTTCCGAGCCAATGAGTACGATAGCAAAGAGGCAACTTGAGCATCAGGGAGTCAGCGCAGAGGCCTACACAACCCAGGAGGGGCTCACGTAGAGTTGATGCAGTCCAAAGGGGCTCTTGCAGTGCAAATGCAGAGTATTCGTTAGTAATCCGAGATTTTGCTGGAGAAGCAAGGCTCTGAGCTGGCAGGGCTAAACAACAGTCTTCATCTAGCAAATCAATCCAACAGAAGAGGAGACGCAGTTCTCTAGAGGTAAGACGCTAGCCCACGCAGTGATTGCATTGGGACTTCGCAGTGTTTGCCAGGAGGGTGCCAGATCACTCATTGGATCAGTTGTGACTTGGGGAGAGAGGTAAACCCTCGAATGTATTTCTTATTGTCGTGATTTCTCTGTAAGGTTAGCCAGTGTGAGAGGCAACCTGTTGTACTCAAATTTTGCTTGCTTACTAATACAAACCCACTATCTATTGCATTGGCTTTCCCGCATTGGGTTTTTCCAGGGACGTGTTGTCCAAAAATAACGGTGTCCCTTGTGTGTTTGTCTCATCTATTGTTTCAGTTTATGATCTGTATGTCAGTGTAGTCTGTAACAGTGTTTTAAAAACCGCTCACAAAAACCGGTTACCGGTCTGACCGGCCAGTTAGCAAGGCCGCCGGTCAGAACCGGCCTAAAAACCCGGTTTAACCTGCCCTTTCGCCAGTTTTTTGCCCTAACCGGTGAAAACCGGCCGGTTTAGGACAAAACCGGCCGGTTTTGTCCTAAACCGGCCGGTTTTAGGCACGCCCCCATAAAGTTAAAAAAGCATATTTTTCACTATGTTTCAGGGGTTTGGGGGCAAACTAAGGGTGTTTCAACCCTAACAATGTTGGCAATTAATGGTAATGTTAAATTCTTAAAGTAAAAGTGACATTTCTTTATTTTCATTTTCATCCTTTTACTTAAATTTTTAACATTACCATGAAATGACTCAGGATGTTTGAGAGTGGTTTCGACCTCATTGGATTTCATATGGAGAAACTGGAATTTTAGATTTCACTCAAAATTCAGCAAACTTAATGGTTTTCAAGATTTCATGGTTTGGGGAACAATAAATGCAATCGAAGCTCCAAATGATGAGCAAAACTCCTGATCTAGATCCCATTGTGTTGGACGATATTGATCCAACATCAGAATGGGTGGAGGAGACTGAAGAATCTGTGTTTGAGGCTGATTTTGATATCGACATGGCTTTAGCAGGGGATGATGCAGATTATGTGGTGCCATCAAAACTAGGATCAGTAGCGGCATCAAGGAAAGGCAAAGAACCAATGGAAGGCACTAGTCATGCAGGTCGACAAACTTGTGCTTCCATTAGGTCCACTTCTATTGTCATTGGTGGCATTGATTTTGAGGTTGCAGATCAGGCTGAGGCATCCTCAGACTTTGAACCAGATGATGTCTATGTAGCTCTTAATGATGATCCTATGTCTAGTAGTGGTGATGAACTTGATGATTGATCATGTGTACACTGTAGACTTGTAGTAGGCCAATGGCGTCATAGCTTGCAGCATTGTTTTTGGACTTAATAGGCCATTCAGAGCCTCATTTCTTATGTATTTTGCTATTTTATCGATGATATGTATTGTACTTGGTGCCATTTTGATATATTCACCTTTACATTGTATATAAATGAGCAAACTTTGCATATTTTGTCTCTATTGGCTTGGAATCATGGTTTTACATCTTAAAAATAGTTTTGTTTCATTAAAAATTAATTATTTAGTGTATTTTTTTAAAACCGGTTCGTTTAGACCAAACCAATCCCGGTTAGACCGGTTCCGGTCGGTAAACCGGTTCATTAGGTGGACCGGTCCGATCACCGGTTCCGGTTTTAAAAACATTGGTCTGTAGTAGTGTTTACATAACTATTTATCTAATTAAATAAATTGTTAAATGAAATAACAAGAAGGAGATGTTAAACCAGTAACTACAGTAGGATTTCTGTTTGTAAAGATTCAGAAATTTTCACATGGTATCAAAGGGATTGCAAATCATAGGACACTGAAACCATCAACCAGAAGATCTAGCAAATCTGGTACAGAGAGGCAATTGTACCTAGTGACAACATTGTTCCAGAGCCTGAAACACAGGGGAAGGGTGACGCATTGCAGAAGAAGTGACGCAGAGGCTCACACACTGCTGGTGTCAACATTCTAAGCTAGGAGAGGATGACGCAGTAGCTGAGAGGAGCCCACGCAATGACTACATTAGCTCTTTGGGCCAGCACAGAAGCAGAGAGGGGCAGATCAGGCTCACGCAGAGCCACATCATCTTTCTGGACCAAGAAGGAGTGATGCAGTGGCTAGGAGGAGTTGATCTAGCTCACGCAATGACTGCGCAGAGCCTGAGGAGCTCAGATTTTTCAGTTGCTGGGGCAGAGGGAGCAGTGCAAATCAGATTTGAGGTGTTGGTGGGATGTTGTTGTTGCTGCTGGAGAACAGTGTCTGAGAAGACTAAACCAAGGTAGAGGGAGTCACTGCCTTAATAGATTTCTTGCCAGAGAAATCTAGATCTGAGATGCTGAACAGTAGCAAAGGAGGATGGTAGAGGTGTGATTCGACATTATTTGGCAGAAGGATTTCCATGAAGGAAATCAGGACTCAGAAGGAGTCTATAAGGAACTTGTTCCTTAGAGGATTTCTAGCACCAAAAAAAATCCAGATCCAAGTTTTGTTGAGGCAACAGCAAAAGAGGGAGAAGAGAACCTATTCGACACTCATTTGAGCAGAGAAGGCAGTAAATGGACTGAGTGATCAGGACAGATTGGATAGAGCATCCAACTTTGTCATCTGGAAGGCCAGGATCCTGAGAGTCTTGGACAAAAGTTGCATCAAGGACTATGTCTTGAGGACGGTTGTTGTTCTGGTCGATGTTGACCCTCTCAAGAAATGCGAGGAGACTCAAGCAAAGGCGAAGTGCATGATCTTGGACGGGGTCAAGGATCATGTGGTCCCACATATTGCTGAAAAGGACATAGCAAGGGAAATGTGGGAGGCTTTGACCACTTTGTATGGGGGAACTTTCGTTCAATAGAAGATGTTGCTTGAGAACCAGCTGAGACAGTATCAGATGGAAAAGGGAGAAGAAATCGATCCCTTCCTTCTCAGGTTGCAAGGGATTCGATACCAACTGACTTACGTGGGGTCTACACCAAATCCTGAGTTCATGGTCAGGATTGCCTTGAATACAGTCACTGAAGATTAGGAGACCTTTGTCCAAAGCATCTTGGGCAATATTTCTCTCCCTAGTTAGGAGAAGATGTGGGCAGCTCTTCAACAGGAAGCAATTTGATGGTTAAATAAGGTGAGAAGTAGCGACAAAGGTGTCAGAGCCAAGAAGGAGGAAGAGGAGGATGCAGCTCTTGCATCAACGGGATAGCAAGGGCAGCGAAAGAGGAAAAAGAAAGACATATCCAAAGTCAGATGTTTCAAATGTGGGGAACCGGAACATTTCACCACTCAGTGCCCTCAGAAGAAGGGCAAGGAAGAGAAGTCTGAAGCAAAGACTTCTCCAACAAAATCTGACAAGGAGGATGATAATGAGGATTGCGCCATGAGTGCTCATGCACCTCTAGAGAAGAGGTGGGGCAATATTGAGCTATAGTCGAGAGGACTACACTAAGGGCAGGATCCTTGAGGTGCCCAAACTATTGGATCACATACAGCTACGGGAGCCCTTAATGACAGTAGCGGAACGACAAGAGTCAGTTGGTGCAAGGGATGATGGAGCAACAGTGGCAGAGCTACAGTGCCAAAGTCTGAGGCAGTGCAGTGGAGTGTTGCAGCGGTGCGGGAGGCACAGAGTAGATACAATAGCAACGTAGTAGCATCAGAGGGTCAGCACATATTAGCAATAGAGGTAGCTTCAACATCAAAATGTAACAAACTAAATTTATATAAAAATAAACACAAATAATGTAAAAGTCAACAATTAAGATTAATGATTAATTAGTTAGCAATTAATGAACATTGAAAAGGTATGTCCCTAAGGACATAACCGTTAGTGAAAGGGTACTTACCTGGCTATATATACAGAACCCTCATTCTCATTTGCATCATCCTACATCAATTCTTTATATAATATACAAGTTACACTTACTATCTTACAATGGATGTATTTGTCTACTAAGTATTTTAATATCTGCGATGTGTATACAACTAGAGGTCATTACATTGGTATCGGAGTTGTTCAATCCTCTGGTCGCTCAATCGTTGCATAGAACCGTGTTCTCCAATCCAAGTCTTTGACTGTCAAATTCATTAACATTGTTGTCATTGAAGTGTTTCGCTATAAGAATTTGGAATTTCTCCATTTTGCTATCAAGCATTTGGCCATTCAATAATAATAATAAAATAAAATTAATATATCATAATGAGAGAATAAAAGAAAAAAAATAAAATAGGGTAAACTAAAAAAATACAATAATAGATTTAAAAAAAAATAGTCCGATACGAAATTTTTGAAGAGAAATCATATATATAAAAAAATGGTTCTACATAATTATAAAAGTGCATAATAAAGTTAAGACGGAATCTTTCCAAATATATTTAAACACCGTAAGAGAAGGAAGAGGGGTAAGCTTAATTTCGATTCTTCATTAGTGGTTTAAACAAGCTTGTGGTTTTAAAACCATGGGTAATGTGCCATGAGTATTTTAAAAGTAAAAGGAACACAAAAGGGAATAAAAAATCTCTTTAATGTGTGGTACGTATGTACTTTTACTAGGAGAACAGATTAACGAGGTTTAAGAAACCTATGGTATTTGCCATGCGATTTTAAAGAAAAGAAATACATAAATATTTTTTATGTGAATGGTAAAGTTTATTTTACTGGAAGAAATTAACACAGGTTTTTAACAACACCAATGGTAACTGCCATGGTACTTGAAAAGTAATAGAAAAACAGTAGGAATAAAACTCTCCTATGAATGGTAAGTTTTACTTTTACGTGGAGAAATTAACTAGTCAAAACCCTACGAAGTGACATATTTTTATATAAACACTTAGTTGCCAAACGAAACGTGTGAGTTTCCGAAATGGGACGGTAACGAAACGTGACCCTTCCAAAAAAAATTGGAAACGAAACGCGTATATATATATATATTAGGACATTTAAGAAATATGTGCAATCATAAAGCATATATGATACATTCTAATTTATTACATTATGATAAAATTGTCAATTGTCAATGCATAAACTATAAGCCTCTAAATTTACATCACATTTACTCATGAATGATCACATAATGAAAATAGAAATATCCAAAATCAGCCACGAGAAATTTCTAATTTCTTGTCTCGTGCTTGATTGGGAGTCTCCTCTTACATAGTCGAACGACCTTAGTGCTCTTGATTAAATACAAGTTTCATACCCTAGTACCCTACATGCTCTTCATTATTGGGAGTCTCCCCTGCATAGAGGTCTTGGTTCTCTTTGATTAAATACAAGTTCCATACCCTAGTACATGATAAAATCCAATGGAAACATTGCAATCCCCCCAACCTGAAATCCTGAAAAACAGATAAGTCTGCTGGATTTTGAGTGAGATCTAAAATTCTACTTTCTCCATATGAAATCCAATGAGGGCGAAACCACTCTCAAACATCTTGAGTCATTTCATGGTAATGTTAAAAATTTAAGTAAAAGGATGAAAATGAATAATAAAGGAGAATATCACTTTTACTTTAAGAATTTAACATTACCATGAACTGCATATCAACACTAGGGCAAAAGTTCACTTTTATAACTTTAGACAGGCATTTAAAGCAACTAGAAGTCACCTAAGTCACCGGATTCGTCCTAAACCCCCTGCGAATCCCGAATCCGGCGAATCCGACACGATTCGGTCCGGATTCGTGTCCAAATCACAGGACACGTCGTGTCCGAGGGCGTGTCACGATTTTCAGGGGCGTGTCGCGATTTTAGGACACGTGTCGGGTTTCCAGGACTCGCTAAACTAAGTGCGGGAAAGAGAAGGGCGTGTTTGCTCATTAATATTTTCGTTTGGAAAGTGATTTGTGCTGTTGCAGCAAGGAGTAGAGCATTTTGGCAGCTTCATGATCAAGTCTAGGCCCTAGTATTGATATGCTATTCATGGTAATGTTAAATTCTTAAAGTAAAAATGACATTCTCC
>APFE031158054.1:359645-374744 GCA_000404065.3 Pinus taeda | reverse complement strand
TGTATCGATTTTGTCGCTCCTTCCGTACTTAATCCGCTTGATAAGTACCTTGTAAAAACAACAGACATATAAAGATTTAAAAAAAAATAGTCCGATGTAAATTTTGAAAGAGAACATTCATATATATAAAAAAAGGTTCTACATTATTTATAAAAGTGCATAATAAAGTTAAGAGGGAATCTTTCCAAATATATTTAAAACTATACGTAAGAGAAGGAAGAATAGATAATATTATCTTGATTCTTCATTAAGTGGTTTACAAGCCTGTGGTTTTAAAATCCCATGGTAATTGCCCATGGTAATTTAAAAGTAAAAGAAAAAACAAAAGGAATACAAAATCTCTTTATGTGAATGGTAAGTTTTACTTTTTACTAGGAGAACATTAACCGAGGTTTTAGAAACCTATGGTAATTGCCTATGGTATTTTAAAAGTAAAAGAAATACAAAATCTCTTTATGTGAGTGGTAAGTTTTACTTTTTACATGGAGAACATTAACCGAGGTTTTAGAAACCCATGGTAACTGCCCATGGTACTTGAAAAGTAAAAGAAAAACAGAAGGAATACAAAATCTCTTTCTGTGAATGGTAAGTTTTACTTTTTACGTGGAGAATATTAACATAGTCAAAAATACAGAAGTGAACATTATTTTATATTATACCCCTAAGTTGCACGAAACAGGTATGAGTTTCCGAAACAGGCACGGGTACGAAACGTGACCCCCCCCCCCCCCAAAAAAAAAAAAAAAAAAAAAAATTGGAAACGAGGAAATGCAATATACATATAAATTAGGACATTTAAGAAATATATGCAATCAGAAAGCATATATGATACATTCTAATTTATTACATTATGATTAAATTGTCAATTGTGAATGCATAAACTATAAGCCTCTAAATTTACATCACATTTACTCATGAATGATCACATAATGAAAATAGCAATATACAAAATCAGCCACGAGAAATTTCTAATTTCTTGTCTCGTGCTTGATTGGGAGTCTCCTCCTACATAGTCAAATGACCTTAGTGCTCTTTATTAAATACAAGTTCCATACCCTAGTACCCTACGTGCTCTTAATTATTGGGAGTCTCCCCTGCATAGGGTTTGGTTCTCTTGATTAAATACAAGTTCCATACCCTAGTACATGACTTTCTCCATATAAAATCCAATGAGGGCGAAACCACTCTCAAACATCTTGAGTCATTTCATGGTAATGTTAAAAATTTAAGTAAAAGGATGAAAATGAAAAATAAAGGAGAATATCAATTTTACTTTAAGAATTTAACGTTACCATGAATTGCATATCAACACTAGGGCCATGGGCTTGAACACTAGGCCGCCCCACTCAAAAAATCCTCTTTTTCATAACTTGAGAGGCATCTAGAAGCATCCAAAAGATATTTTAGTCGCCCAAAAAAAAAATTATAACCCAAAAAATAAAAAATAAAAATCAAGAAAAAGTCAAGTTAAAATAAGAAACTCCACCGTACGGCCTGGAAACGCGTTTCCGGCCTTACTGGCCACTTTTCCTACTCAAGAAACGGGCCAGTACGGAAGGAAACAAGTTTCCAGGCTGTACGGTACGAGTTTCCTCATTTTTGTTTCGTTTCCGACCCGAAACGAACCCTTCTCCAACGTTTCCTACAACTTAGTTATACCCCAAGGAGGTGAATAGCCATGTTTCACTAGGGTTGTAACTTTTCAAAAAGAAAAAGAAAATATTATAAATAAAAGATATATAAAGAGATGTATTATATTATAAAGGAGTATTTAAAGAAAAGTTCACGTCATAAAATTATTGAAAATATATATAAGGAGAAAATATCAGTTAAGAGTTTACCTTAAAGTGAAGTTGAATTAAAGTTTAAAGAGTTATATGAAATTTTAAAAAATAAATACAAAGGACAATAAGATATTTAAAGAAGCCAATTGAAACAATATTTAAATATTCTTTTTAAAGTACAAAAAGAAAAAAAAAAAAAAAAACATAAGTAGAATTATATAAAAAGAATACAAAGGAGTTTTGAAATATTAAAGATAATATGAAATTGGATTAAAAGAGTTTTGAAGAATTATATATATATATTAAAAAGACACTTTTAAAAGAGGCTTGAAGTACAAAGTCCAAAGGAACTTTAAATATAATACCTTAAGTCATCTTGACAAAACAAATGGGATCAATCATTGAAAAAAAATGATGGAGCTCAATTCTAAAATGACGAAGGAAGAAAAGTTTACCTATAATGGTCATTCAATTTTAGATCACGGAGTAATTACATTAAAAGGAAGTATCTAAGGAAGAGAAGTTAATGTCGCTATTAGCCCAAGCAACGATAAAAATTATATCAACATCAACTTGGCAAATCATCTATTAATTCCATATCTAAGCATTGGTGTAAAGAAAAATATTTTTGACCAAAAAGGGTATAAAATTAGTGATCTACAAGTGACAATAGGTCATTATGAGTACATATCTCAATTTCACGTTGTAAAGACAGAAAAAAAAAAGACTGACATCATACTCGGTCAACCCTAGTTTAAAGATTTGGGTACATTCATGTTGAACATAGAGCAATAAGTTTTGATGTTTCCTTATACAGGGAAGATGGTCACGTTTCGAGACATAACAAGTAAATCAAAATCAATAAAATCCTCATTAGAAGACCTTAAGGATATCTCAGATTTAATGTTTCACAATAACGAAAATACTATATCAAAGAAGCAAAAAGAGCTTGAAGAAGTAATCGGCAGCAAAGACAAAGAAATTTTGGGCCTCAGACATCACCAAGAAAAACAACTCGAACAAGTCAAGAAAGTTAAAGCATCAAAGAAGGAACTCAAGGAGCGTTTATTAGAACAAGAAGAAGAAAATTTACATTTAAATAGCTTTAACCAAACATTAGTAGAACAAATCAAGCGTTTAAAAGATGAGAAGCGTGAAGGCCAAAATAAAGTTGACTCTGAGAATGAGGAATTCTTACGTCTCAAAAATCATAATCAAAATCTGCTCAAACAGATTAAAAAACTTAAGGATGAAAAGAAAGCATTGATGAATAGGTTCAAAGAACTTGTCGCAAAGGAAGCATCAAAATCTCCAGATGTAGCAGTCCAAACTGAAGAAACAAACATCAATACCACTAATCTCGCAGTTCAAGCAAATCCAAACCCTACTGAAGTAAAAACATACTCGAAGGTTGTCGTTCAAACAAAGGACACCCCAAATAAGGATTCAGTAGTTAAGTCAACAACAACAATGCCTAATGGAAATAAGGAAACTGCCATAAAAACTTTTAAGGAAGTTCAAACAAGAAAATTTCCTTATCTACATTTGAATCACAAGAGTAGATGCCTTAATAAATCCACAAATCTATATCACGCAGAACATAAACAAACTTATGTTCTGAAGAATACTGAAATAAGCTTAATCCAGTCATACGATAACTATTCACCACACATCTCCAAGGGTCAGAAGATTTCCCAGAAGATTAATCTAGGATGGTCTAATCCGTTTTCAGTATGACAATTATGTCCATCACTCAGAACATCATATCGTTTTGTATCAACAAAGATGAAAGTTCAGAAATGAGAAAATATTTTGAACGACGGAAGAGATCTGATCCGTCATCAGTGAGCTTTGAGGATAGCTTTTTGAAGGGGAAGACAATGTAATAAACTAAATTTATATAAAAATAAACACAAATAATGTAAAAGACAACAAATAAGATTAATGATTAATTAGTTAGCAATTAATGAAAAGGTATGTCGCTAAGGACATAACCGTTAGTGAAAGGGTACTTACTTGGCTATATATACAGGACCCACATTCTCATTTGTATCATCCTACATCAATTCTTTATATAATATACAATTACTATCCTACGATGAATGAATTTGTCTACGAAGTATTTTAATATTTGCGCTACGTATACGACTAGTGTTCGTTACACACAAGGTATCTAGACTAACTGCATGTCAATTTTTCGGTGGCTTTTTCAGTTGCTTACTTCTCAGCAACTGAGTTGTTGTGCAGTAGTTAGCAGTGGCAATGTTATGGGTAGCATGATGCAGCATATTGAGAGGGAGTTGCAGTGCAGATGCAGCAGTGACAGTGGCAGTGTCATGGGCAGCAGTACAAGCTGCAGCAATGCAGTGGATGAAGGGCAGCAGGCCAAGCATCAACAGCACAGAGGACTGATGTCATGGATCAATGTGATGCTTCTATTGGGAAGTATTGCTAGAGGACATTCCTCGCTAAGAGGGAGTGTTGATTTTGGGTAGCATCGGATGTGTTCTAGCTCTGAAATTTTGTGGAGGGGCTAGAATACATGAGATATCCAAGACCTAGAAATTGTTTGGTGAAATTCCACCCAGTTTGTGTTTTATTAAAATAATTAATATTTTTAATGGGGTTCCTAAGTCTAAACTTAGGAAAATAAAAATATTAATGGGTATTAATAAAAATATGGGTGAGAAGCTTCTAAGAGACAAGGATCAAGTCTATTTTAATCTTCGCTGTTGATTAGGGACTTAATCTCGATTGTTGATACATCAACGGGAAAAGTATAAGAGGAGGCTTGAGGGTCAGTTGGAGATACACCAAGTTGATTAGTCAGTTCAATTTTTCTGAGGCCAAGTTCACTGAGAAAATCAAACAAGTGATCTGAGTTGCAGTGAGGGGCAGAAATAGAGATTTGGATCGGAGAGGAAGTTCTGAGCCAAAGAGTACATAGCAGAGAAGTAACTTGAGCAGCAGGGAGGCAACACAGAGGCCTACATAGCCCAGGAGGGGCTCGCGCAAAGCTATCGCAATCCAAAGGGTCTCTTACACTGGTCGTGCAAAGTATTCGTTAGCAGTCCGAGATTTTGTTGGAAAAGCAAGGTTCTGAGTTGGGAGGGCTAAACAACAGTCTTCATCTAGCAAATTGATCCAACAGAAGAGGAGACGCAGTTCTCTAGAGGAAAGACGCTAGCCCACGTAGGGATTGCGTAGGGACTTTGCAGTGTTTGCCGGGAGGGTGTTAGATCACTCATTGGATCAGCTATGACTTGGGGAGTGAGGTAAACCCTCGAATGTATTTCTTGTTGTCGTGATTTCTCTGTAAGGCTAGCCAGTGTGAGAGGCAACCTATTGTACTCAGATTATGCTTTAATAATACAAACCCTCTATCTGCTGCACTGGTTTTCCCACATCAGGTTTTTCTGAGGACGTGTTGTCTAAAAATAACGGTCTCCCTCGTGTGTTTGTCTCATCTATTGTTTCAATTTATGATCTCTATGTCAGTGTAGTCCGTAGTAGTGTTTACATCACTGTTTATCTAATTAAATAACTTGTTGAATGAAATAACAAGTAGGAGATTGTAAACCAGTAACTGCAATAGGATTTCCATTTGTAAAGATTCAGAAATTTTCATACTAACTTCTAGAAGCAGCGAACTTAGGGTAACTTTCAGAGACAAAGGTCATGTTACCCCCCATTTTAGCAAGGGTACACATATTTTTGCAGTACATTTCACACTAATGTAAGCCCAAGGTCACAAGTTAAAGCCTTGTAACAACCATGTGAGGCTTTATATTAGGTGTCCTAGAACTTGTGTTTGGTCAAACCATGGTTGGTCCCTTTGGGTTCATCTCTGGCTCTATTTTTCCTAGATAAGATTGGAGTGCCTTGGATGGGTTTACTTGAGGATTCATGGATTTAGTGGAGTGTGCTTATGTAGGGGTGATCACCAATGTATGGGCCAGTCCAGCTAGCCTCAGGGTGCACCTATGTCTTACAACATAGTTCTGTGTCTATTGAGTCCATATGTGGCCTTCGCCTTAGTACAATATCCCTCAAATGTTTCTCAACGTGGCAATCTTACATATCCTGAGGCAGTTCATCTTTCCCAATGCAAGTGGTCCCAGAAGCAAAAAAGTCAACTTGGTCCCAATTTGTTCAACTCAATGAGAGGATGGCATGCCACATTAAATTTTTTCAAGCAGTGAAGGCATTGTCAAGCTATGGCTGGTCAAAGTTGGTCAACAAGTACTACGAGTTTCCAAGTAGCAAAATAGGGGCATTGTTGAGCAGTTTTGGACATGCATTAGATCAAAAGTGGCCTATAAGAAAGGAGGAACAAAACCCATGTCTCAAATTTTCCAGGTTGCTCAAGGCAATAGAGATATAGCACAGGGGCATAATGATGTGGCAAATGCAATGATGGTGTGGCAACTTAGGGCATAATATGGAAAATTGGAGCAAGAACTAGGTGAAATCAAGGCATTGAGGCAAGTTACAGCACACCTAAGTGGCAGAGTCATCAAATTCACCAAGGTGTTGAAGATCAAGCAAAAAGGTGGTGAAATCAAGTTTACTATTCATTAATGGTCAAGTAAACTAGTTGTTAGAGCTTCAACATAGTAGTTATGGACAGCCAAATGGAACGTTGAGGTGTTATGGACCAAGATATTGATGAGTGGACAAAAATTTAGTCAGGTTTTCCAAGTTGGACATTGGGCCTCCAAAGTTTACTATTCTTTATTTTTGGTCTTCTGGGGACACAAGCAAAGGGAATATGGACCTCCAAGTAATTGTAATATTTATTAAAATCACTTAAACCTCCAACATGTGGATGACTAAAAAATATTGTTTTCTAGAGTACTACAACTAGCCTTTAACTATCCATTATCTAGCCATTAAGAAAACTTTTATAAAAGTCTAGTCCAAATAGTCTCTCCTATCGAGTTGTTATTGTTGACTGTGAGATCATTTTACGTCATTCAATAAAGAAACCATTTTGCAAATGTTGATTTCTGGTACCATCGGATGTGCTCTAAGCCTCAAAATTTGCAGGGAGGCTTGGACACATGCATTCCACAATAACCATAAATCATTTTGGGAAATTCCACCCGGAAACAGTTTTATTAAAATAATTAATTTTTTTAATGGGTGCCTAAGTCTAAACTTAGGAAATTAAAATAAATAAGGAGTCTTAATCAAACTGTGGGTTAAACTTCTAGAAGAAGACGAGGATCAAGACAAAATGATCTGAGCCATTGATTAGGATCTAATCTAGCCCAATGGTTCTCAACAGAAGGATTATAAGAGGAGGATTGATGGGCATTTGGAAAATACATCGAGTGAAGATCAGAAGATCGAATTTCTGAAGCACAGCAGTTGCCAGGAAGAGAATTCGAAGCGATCTTTTGCAGTGAGAGGTAGGGATAGTATCCGGTGAGGAGTTTTCCTAGGCCGAAGAATACCCAGCAGAGAAGGTATAGAGAGTTCCAGCAGAGGCAATGCAGAGCCAGAGAGGCTAATGCAGGGCCACACAGAGACAATGCAAAATCCCAGAGGGGATACGTAAATTTGTTGGAGAATCGATTTCCAGAGCCAGTGTGAGAATTTCTGAATCTACACATCAAAAATCCTACTGCAATCACTGGTTTATCATCTCCTACTTGTTCTTTACATTCAACGAGTTATTTAATTACATACACATCGATGAAAACACTATTGCAAACTACACATACATCCAGATCATGAACTGAAATGAAATGAGACAATCACACAAGGGACACCGTTATTTTTCGACAATCACCCCCGGAGGAACCCAATTCGGGAAAACCGATGCAACATATAGAGGGTTTGTATTATTAAGCAGATTCATGAATACAACTAGGGTGCCAGAAATGGCTCACCCAACAAAGAATATCCTCAGTAGTAGTACCTCTATCCGAAGACAGATATTTCGGCAAATCATCAACCAGATGATCAAACCCCACGGTGACTCTGGTTGTTCCTTAAGCTGGACAACTAACGCTGCTCCAAGCACTGCTCTGGAACTGCGTCACTCCTCCAAGAGCTGAGTCACCCTCTCCTGGCTTAGAATCTGTTGATTTTCTCCTAGTCTGCCCCACAGAATCACCCCAACGCTGCCTCTGAGGCCCAGCGTCAGCTTCTGCGTCTCACTGCGTCAGCCCTTTGCGTCCTTTGCGTCAGCGTTACAGCCTCTGTGTCAGCCCTTCTAGGGCTTGCGTTGTCTTTCCCAACACTGCGCTACCTCTCTGCTATGTATTCTTCAGCCTCAGATGAAAATCCCTTACTGAACTGCCCCTCATTGCAACTCTAATCACTAACTTGATTTCCTCAGCAAACCTCGCCCCAGAAAATCGAATTCTTTGATCACTTGGTGTATCTCCAATTGACCCTCAAGCCTCCTCTTATACTTTTCCTGATGAAGAATCAACGGCCGAGATTAAGTCCCTAATCAACGGTTAAGATTAGAACTGGCTTGATCCTCGTCTCTTAGAACTTTCTCACCCATATTTTATTAATACACATTAATATTTTTATTTTCCTAAGTTTAGACTTAGCAACTCATTAAAAATTTTAATTATTTTAATAACTCTTCACCCGAGTGGAATTTCTCCAAACGATTTCTGGGTCTTGGAGATTCCATTTGCCTTAACCTCTCCACCAAATTTCATGGCTAGAGCACATCTGATGCTACCCAAAATCAACACTCCCTCTTAGCGAGGAGTGTGCTCTAGCAATTCTTCACCATAAAAGCATCACACTGATCCTCCACATCGGTCCTCTGTGTTGATGCTTGGCCTACTGCCCCACATCCACTGCAATTTTGCTTCCTATAATGTTGCCCATGACAATGCCACTTCCACTGCTACATCTGTACTGCAGCTCCCTCTCAAAATGTTGCCTCATGCTGCCCATAGCACTGCCACTACTAATTGTTCCACTGCAACTCAGTTACCGAGAAGTAACTGACTTCACCCAAACACTGACATCCTTGTCAGTCTGGAAGCCTCGTGATGTTGAAGCTACCTCGAATGCTATCATGTTCTCCCTCTATTGCCACTGCGTTGCCGCAAACACCTTTGTGCCTCTCGCACTGCTGCAACCTCCACTGTGTTGCCTCAAATTTCGACACTCTAGCACTGCCATTGTTGCTCCATCACACCTTGCTCCACCGATACCTGTCACCATGCTACTATCGTGAAGGGCTCCCGTAGCCGTATGTGATCCAAGAGTTTGGGCACCTCAAGGATCCTACCCCCCTTCTGTAGTCCTCTAGACTACAGCTCTATGTCTCCCCACCTTTTCTCTAAAGGCACATGAGCACTCATGGCACAATTGTCATCAATCTCGACCTCCTCCGCCTTTGTTGGAGTTGCCTTTGAGTTGGAAGCTTCTCCCTTGCATTTCTTCCTAGGGCACTGAGAGGCATAATGTCCCAGCTCCCCACAGTTGAAGCACTCGACCTTGGAGGTGTCTTTCTTCTTCCTCTTCTGTAGCCCCTGTTGTCCTGAGAGCTGCATCCTCCTCCTCCTTCTTGATTCAAACTCCCTTACCACTACTCCCTACCTTGGTCAATCTCCTAAGCTCTCCCTGTCAAAGAGTTGCCCACATCTCCTCCAAACTGGGGAGAGTTGTTCTGCCCAAAATGCCTTGAACAAACATCTCCCATTCCTCGGAGACTACATTCAAGGCAGTCCTGACCATGAACTTTGGATCCAGTGTAGACCCCACGGAAGTAAGTTGGTTGTGAATTCCTTGCAACCTGAGAAGAAATGGATCTATCTCCTCTCCTTTTTGCATCTGATATGACCTCAGTTGATTCTCCAACAACATCTTCCGCTGCACGGAAGAGCCCTTGTATAAGGTGGTCAGTGGCTGCCACATCTCCCTTGCTATGTTCTTCTCAGTAATATGTGGTATGACATGATCCTTGACCCCATCGAGGATCATGCATTTCGCCTGAGCCTGAGCCTCCTCATACTTCTCATTTGCATCAGGGTCAATTGGGACAGCTACTACTCTCAAGGCATAGTCCTTGATGCAATGTTTATCTAGGATTGCCAAGTTCCTGGCCTTCCAGATGACAAAATTGAAAGCCCCATCCAATCTGTCTTGATCCCTCAATTCGTTCACTGCCATCTCTACTCCTCTTCTCTAAACTCCCTCTGAGTCCTGATTTACCTCACGGAAATCCTTCGACCAACTATCAAATCGCTCCCCTCCAATCCTCCTTTATTGCTGCAACCCAAATCTAGATTTCTTTGCCAAAAATCTGTCGAGGTAGTGATTCCCTCAACGTTGGTTCAGTCTCCTTAGACATTGTTCTGCACTAACAAAATCATCCCACCAGCTCCTCAAATCAAAATCTGCATAGCTCCCTTAGCCCCGACAACTCGAAGAATTTGAGCCGTTTAGGGTCTGCGCAATCACTGAGTGGGCTGAATCTGCTCCTCCTAGCCAACTGCGTCAATCCTTCCTGGCTCAGAAGGATGACGTGGCTTTGCGTGAGTCTGTTCTGCCCTCCTCTGCCTCTGTGCTGGCCCTGATGGCTGACGCAGCTACTATGTGGGCTCCTTCCAGCTACTGCATCTTCCTCTCCTGACTCAGAATGTTGGCGCAAGCACTGCGTGAGCCTTTGCGTCACACTCTCTGCACTGCATCACTCCTCCTCTTGCCTCTTTCGCTCTAGAACAACGCTATCTCTCGAGACAACTACTTCTCTGCTCCAAATTCTCAGATTTCTCAGTTGGTGCCTTCAGTCGCCTATGTTCTGCGATCCCTTTGATACCATGTGAGAATTTATGAATCTACACATCAAAAATCCTACTGCAATCACTGGTTTATCATCTCTTACTTGTTCTTTACATTCAACAAGTTATTTAATTACATAAACATCGATGAAAACACTATTGCAGACTACACACACATACAGATCAGGAATAGAAATGAAATGAGACAATCAGATAAGGGACACCGTTATTTTTGGACAATTGTCCCTAGAAAAACCCAATTCGGGAAAACTGGTGCAGCATATAGAGGGTTTGTATTATTAAGCAGATTTCGTGAATACAACTAGGGTGCCAAAAATGGCTCACCCAATAGAGAATATCCTCAACAGTAGTACCTCTATCTGAAGACAGATATTCCGGCAAATTAACAACCGGATGATCAAACCCTGCAGCGACTCTGGTTGTTCCTTATGCTAGACAGCTAAAGCTGCTCCAATCACTACTCTGGAACTACGTCACTTCTCCAGGAGTTGTGTCACCCTCTCCCGGCTCAAACTCTGATGATTTTCTCCCAATCTGCCCCACAAAATCTCCCCAACGTTGCCTTGAGGCCCAGCGTCAGCCTCTGCAGCTTATATGTCTCACTGCGTCAGCCCTCTGCGTCAGCCCTTCTAAGGCATGTGTTGTCTCTCCCAGCACTATGCTACCTCTCTGCTATGTATTCTTCAGCCTCAGATGAAAATCCCTTGCTGAACTGCCCCTTGCTGCAACTCTAATCACCAACTCGATTTCCTCAGCAAACCTCGCCCCAAAAAATCGAATTCTTTGATCACTTGGTGTATCTCCAACTGACCCTCAAGCCTCCTCTTATACTTTTCCTGTTAACGAATCAACGGCCGACATTAAGTCCCTAATCAACGGCTAAGATTAGAACTAGCTTGATCCTCGTCTCTTAGAACTTTCTCACCCATATTTTATTAATACACATTAATATTTTTATTTTCCTAAGTTTAGACTTAGGAACTCATTAGAAATATTAATTATTTTAATAACTCTTCACCCTGGTGGAATTTCTCCAAACGATTTCTGGGTCTTGGAGATCTCATGTGCCTTAGCCTTTCCACCAAATTTCATGGCTAGAGAACATTTGATGCCACCCAAAATCAATAGCCAGAAGCCGAGGTGTGAGACCAGGAGGGCATAAGTCAAAGTCTCAAAGGCAAATCGATCAGCCGAGAGGAGTGACGCAAACCCCAATAGCTGTGACGCGGGGCCTACGCAAGGATTGTGTAGAGACTACGCAGAGGCATCCAAGAGATGGCCATTCAGTGGCTGGATCAGCCAGGATTTCCAATGATAGTGTGAGGTAATCTCACTCATCTCTTTGTCAGTAATATTCTCTGTACTGGATAGCCAGCAGGGCATCCATAGATTATATTCAAAAGTACTACTGCATAATAATAAAAACCTCAGCTGCTGCACCGATTTTCCTGCATTGCGTTTTTCCGGGGACATTTGTCCAAAAACAACTGCGTAGATGTGATGTGTATTTCTTTCTTGTTCAGTTTCTTGTTTCTGCATTTTATTTAAATGGTGAAGGCTACAGTGTATTAGTTTCGGTGTTTACTGTAGGAAACAGTAAATAATTTTATTCAGTAATTAACAAATAGAAGAAACCTAATCAGAGGTTGCAGTAGAAATTTGGGCTTCCAAACTTTCACATGCTATCAAAGTTGCAGGTGATACAAGAGAACAAAGTTGGAAGAGCCAAGCGCTGAAGGAAGAAGGGAAATCTGCTAAAATTAGCAACTAGGGCCAAACTCCATGTGGGTCACCTTATTTATGAAAGTTAATATTTTTCTTGGATTCCCCTCATCAAGAGGTGTAGGATTGATCTAAAGATCATCCGATTCCAACATGTATTCATGGAGGTATGAATTTATTTGTATTATTTGACAATTTATCAAGGTCGGCCAGCAACCAAAATACCCCATCTCAACCTCAACGTTGCACTATAAATAGAGGTGACCCTCAAATCATTTGACACACTCATCCCTCTTGATCTCTCTCTCCACATGTTTTGGGTTTGTCTTCTCTCAAGGAAGATGTTGTGAGCCATCAAAGAGACTCCTAGTTGTTGTTCAGTTGTGCCCTAGCCGCATTCAAGCAAGGTCTAATGTTGCCCTAGCCACAGTCGAGGAAGACTCATATATGCTGTCTAGAGGAAGCCTATATCCGCAATTGAAGAAAGATCTTATACGCAGCAGAGGAGACTCTCATCCACATCAACAAGGAGGCCCTACACACAGTAAAAATCTAGCCGCAGCCTAAAGAGACCTAATCTAAGGTCATCTATCTGCAGTCAAGAGGCCCTAATTCGCTGTCAAAAGGGAGGCGTTAATTCCGCTACAAGGAGAGGCCATAACCCAGCAAGAGGAAAGGAAGAAGAAGCCCTTAACTGCAGCAAAAGGAAGCACTAGCCGTAGCAAGGAGAAGACTAGACAGCAAGGACACTTAAGGGCTATTTCTGGGATCCGTTTAGAGGACAGAGTGACTGGTTGGAGGGTCGAGGCCCTGTTTGTGGAGGAAGCAACAAGGAGGGTTTGTTGAAGGGTGCAGCAATTGTTTTAGGGTGTCAAGACCATGCATTGGGCTTGTAACTGCCCTAAAGGAACAGCGTGGAGTGCAACATCCTATTGAGGGACAGCCGCAACAAGAGGAAGGAATTATGGGGTAGTTTGAGGGATGTTAGGGACTGTGGTTGGTTGCCCTAACCAAGGAGGCCCTACACACAGTAAAAGAAGGATCTAGCCGCAGCCTAAAGAGACCTAATCTATGGTCATCTATTCGTAGTCAAGAGGCCCTAATTCGCTATCAAAAGGGAGGCGTTAATTCCACTACAAAGAGAGGCCATAACCCAACAAGAGGAAAGGAAGAAGAAGCCCTTAACTACAGCAAAAGGAAGCACTAGCCATAGCAAGGAGAAGACTAGACATCGAGGACACTTAAGGGCTATTTCTGGGATCCGTTTAGAGGACAAGGTGACTGGTTGGAGGGTCGAGGCCCTGTTCGTGGAGGCAGCAACAAGGAGGGTTTGTTCAAGAGTGCAGCAATTGTTTTAGGGTGTCAAGACCATGCATCGGGCTTGTAACTGCCCTAAAGGGATAGCGTGGAGCACAGAATCCTACTGAGGGACAGCCGTAACAAGAGGAAGGAATTATGGGGTAGTTTGAGGGATGTTAGGGACTGTGGTTGGGTGCCCTAACCAATCCGAATTGCAGCAGCCTAATTACCCTAGAACAATGAGCTAGTGCACACAATTTTGAAGTCTATCTTGTATGTGTTAAGACCTAAGTAACAGGATTCGTCCTATAGGCCCTACGAATCCGAATCCATCGTGTCTGACACGATTCTCTCGAAATTCGTGTCCAAAAACCATGACACGTCGTATCCTTTTTTGCCACATCGAATCCAACTGCGTGTCATGATTTTGGCAGCGTGTCACGATTTTGGGAATCGTGTCCGGTTTTCCAAGACTCACTAGGCGGAAAAAGTGACCTACGCGGGTATGAAAAGGGCGTATTTGCTCATTACAACCATGCATATTTTCATTTGGCAAGTGTTTTGTGAGTTGTTGGCAAGTGGAGAAGGGTTTGCAGCAAGGAGTTAAGGGAGTAGAGCATTCAGCAAGGAGATTCAAGCACCAGGTAAGTGCATTTCACCTCCATTTTTTTGCATTTCTTACAGCAGTTTGTATATGAATTTTTGTTTACAAATTTGTGCATGCTTTGTTCATTTCTTTTACAGTATTCATGGCTCAATCAAAGGTAGCAGTTAGGGGGCAAAGGAAGGGCAAGAATGTCATGCGTGGAGATGCCCCTCCTCCCCCAATATCATCAGAGTCTGCTGCAAGTAATGTTGAGGGAAGAGGACCTAAAGACAATGATAAATATCCATTGTGGAAATATGTCACAAGAGAGGATGGGCCAAACACCAAGGGAAAGGGAGGAGGCAATGTGCAATGGAAATGCAACTTTTGTCACATTTCCTTCAAAAGCACATATTACCGTGTGAAATCACATTTGTTGGCTTTACCGAGTTGTGGGATTGGAGTTTGTAAAGCTGTTTCTTTACAAAAGAGAAAAGAATTGGAAAAGGAGGCCAATGTTGGTATGGAACATGTGGCTTCAAAATCAAGAAAACCCAAGAATGAAGAACCCCTTCCATTTTTTAGGAAAGCCGCCACCAAATTTCCATTTGAGAGTTCTACTTTTACTGGGGGACAAGCATCAAAAAGAAGAGCACTTGGTCCAATGGACAAGATTTTCCAAAAAGAGAGATGGGAAGAGCTTGATCTCACCATTGCCTTCTTCTTCTATCAAAACTTCATATCATTTAATGTTGCACGTTCACCTCTATTTATTGAGATGTGTCGAGCTCTAACTCTAGGGGCTCCAGCAGGGTATGTGCCTCTTGGGTCAGAGAAGCTGAGAACCACATTGTTGACGAAGGCAAAAAAAGAGGTGCAAAAAATGCTTGAGCCTATTGTAGCATCATGGCCAACATCTGGG
>APFE031158054.1:337041-358340 GCA_000404065.3 Pinus taeda | reverse complement strand
ATATTTTAATAAAATAATATATAACGAATCCTACTTGTCCTGTTCCGGGGGGTCAACGTGTCTGAATCTGACACCACGAATCCCGAATCCTACGAATCTCGAATCCCCGTGTTAGGTGACTTAGGTTAACACAGTTATTTGGGAACTTGTAGGAGTCATTGGGACAGCTAGTTTGCTGACAGCGTGGAAGGTTAAGGGTTACCTATTGTGCCCATAATGAAATTGCAGGAACAGTAAGTGATCATAGGAATGTTGCAACTGTATTATGTTGAAGGCTTCTAGATTGCCGATCTCCAAAATGGGTATGCTTCAGCATTCTTAGTTATTGGTTGCAGACTGTCATGAGAATTCAAGGCGGCATCTTCGAACAGTCATCATTAGCATAATGATGGACTTTCTACTGTTGCCATAAAATCTCAAATTTGTATATTTGCACTATCTCTCTCTGTTGAACTATTGAAGAATATAAGAAGATTTGATCAAGGGTTTCCCACATTGGGGTTTGTCCTTGGCTGGTGCCACATCTTGTGTCCTCTTGTCTTGGCTTGTCTTCTATTGTTTATGTTTATGTTCTATCTGCATTTTACTATCATGTTGATGTGATAGCTAATCTGGAAAATGATATTGGGCTAATATGCAAAATTGAAGTAAATTGCTCTTAAGCATAGAACATACCAAAAATTAACAAAGTCGAAGTGTCGCATAGGCAACAAATTGAATCCCCAGAGGGTTTGTGCAGTCCAGGCCAGGAGGGAAAGATCTTCATGGAAAATCTCTCTCTGGGTGAGTCGACAAAGTAGGATTTCTAGATCGAAATTTGTCAGTGTCAAAAGGAGTAGCTCAGCAACTTCCACGAAGAGGGGTTTCTGGTATGACGCAGTTGCTGCACAGAAAGACGTCAGAAGGAAGTAGAGAGACACCTACGGGAATTTCTTCCTCAAAGAATTCATAGCCAAGGAATTTCAATTCTCATTTGCTGAGCAACAACAAGGGGCAACAAATCTACTGACTCCAGAAGGGAGTGCGTAGGCTAGCCCAGCAGCAACACAGAGGAGTTTTTTTTTATTGGCAAAGATCGAAGCCAGTGGGTTGAGAGATCAGGATCGGTTGGATGGTGCATCCAACTATGTGATCTGGAAGGCGAGGATGTCATGCCTTTTGGATGAAATTTTTCTCAAGATCTACATCGACAGTGTGGTAGCTAAGAATGTGGATCTAGATCTGCTCAAGAAGTACAAGGGAGAGATGGCGAAGGCCAAGCGGATGATCCTCAATGGAGTGAAGGATCATGTAGTATGTCACATCTCAGGCAAAGGGACTGCCAAGGAGATGTGGGAGGGATGCCTTGTCCGCGCTATATCAAGGATCTTCCAAGCAGCAGAAGATCTACTTAGAGCAGAAGATGAGATCCACGCCGATGAAAAAGGGGGAACGAATAGATTCGTTCCTTGCAAAGATTCAAGAGACCCTTGACGAGTTGGCAGCTGTGGAGTCAACACCTCAGCGTACCAACATGGTGAGGCTAGCCCTGAACTCAATTTCAGAAGAGTGGCAAGTATTTGTCCAGAGCATCCTGGGCGAGGAGAAATTGCCAAACTGGGAAGGGATGTAGGCCTCTCTTCAGCAATAAGAGATGAGGAGAGACTTAGTCAAGAGCAAACTTGACAATAGCAGCAACAACAATGGGATGAAGCCCAAGAGAATGCAGCCCTCGCATCTAAGGGGTAGCAGGAGCAGCGGAAGAAGAAGATGTTTCAAAGATCAAGTGCTTGTGGTGTGGTGAACTTGGTCACTACACTACGCAGTGTCCTCTCAAAAAGAAGGACAATGACGAGAAGCAAGATCCGAAGGCTGCATCCGCACAGCCGAGGAGGAGTTTGCCATGATTGCCCAGAGGTGGGGTGATATAGAACTGTAGTTCGAAAGAACTACAGATAGGCAGGATCCTTAAGTCCACCTCTTGGATCAATATCTTGCTACGAGAGCCCAGATTAGAAGCATCGGGATGGACCAGTGTCAGTTGACGCAGAGGAGTGTCGGAGGCACAGTTACAGTGGCTAGGAGCACCAAAGACTGAGCAACGCACAGCTAGATATGGCAGCAGTGCAGTTGGCACAGTGTAGAGTCAACAGCAACGTAGAGGCTTTAGAGAGTCAACACAGAGACTAGCAGCAGTCAAAACTCCAACAACAGATGCATCATACTGAACACTTGTTCAGTAATTTTGGATGCTTTTTCAATGTTGATGCAGTAGCAACAGCAATTGGAGAAGGTTGCAGTGCAAATGCAGCATTGGCAGTGCCAGTGCCAATGGCAACACGGATAAAGAATTTGAGAGGGAGTTGCAATATAGATGCAGTGTTTGAAGTGACAGTGTCAGCAGCAGTACAGATGCAGCATTTGCGCAGTAATTGGTGGGCAGCAATGTCAGACATCAACAGCACAGAGGTAGATGTTTCAGAGTCAGAGCAATGCTTCAGCAGGTTGTATTACTAGAGCACATTCCTCGCTAAGAGGGAGTGTTGATTTATGGTTGCATCGAATGTGCTCTAACCCTCTAAATTTGTAGGGAGACTTGGACACATGCATTCCACAATACCCAGAAACCGTTTTGGGAAATTCCACCCAGAGACAGTTTTATTAAAATAATTAATTATTTTTAATGGGTGCGTAAGTCTAAACTTAGGAAATTAAAATAACTAAAGGGTCTTAATCTAATTCTGGGTGAAACTTCTATAAGAAGACGAGGATCAAGCCAAACTGATCTGAGCCATTGATTAGGATCTAATCTAGGTCGTTGGTTCTCACCAGAAAGATTATAAGAGAAGGCTTGAGGGGCATTTGGAAAATACATCGAGTGAAGATCAAAAGATCGAAATTCTGAAGCACAACAGTTGCCAAGAAGAGAATTCGAAGCGATCATTTGCAGTGAGGGGTAAGAATAGTATCCGATGAGGAGTTTTCATGGGCCGGAGAATACTCAGCAGAGAAAGCAGAGAGAGATCCAGCAAAGGTAGCGCAGAGCCAAAGAGGTTGGCGCAGGGCCACACAGAGGCAACGTAGAAGCCCAGAGGGGATCCATAAATTTGTTGCACCAATTTTCCTGCATTGGGTTTTTCCGGGGACATTTGTCCAAAAGTAACTGTGTCGCTGTGTTGTGTATTTCTTTCTTGTTCAGTTTCTTGTTTCCACATTTTACTTAAATGGTGAAGGCTGCAGTGTATTAGTTTCGGTGTTTACTGTGGGAAAGAGTAAATAATTTTGTTTAGTAATTAACAAATAGCAGAAATGTAATCAGTTGCTACAGTAGAAATTTGGGCTTCCAAATTTTCACAGCAAACACTTATGTTACTGGGTTGAGTTTTCTATTCCTTCTTTTCTTAGCTTTAGCCTATAAATTGCATTTAATAGAATAATTTGTAGGTATTATTTGGTTATCGCAAAGTTGTTATAACGATCTATTGAGGGACAGATAGTCACATGGAAGGGGAGATCTAGCCCAAAGCCTTCAGCTCGCCCTTAGCTATCATCAAGAAGACACATTCTAGTGTTGGACAACCCATGTAGGCGGAATCTTTAACAAGAGTGTGGGATATTGATGCTACTTTTGGTATAGCAGTTAGTGTTGAAATTGTAGCTATGGTCGGTCTTCATAAAATTATTTATTTTCATTGTATCTGAGAAAAACAAAATTATTATTTATTATAATTTCAAGTGGCTCCACAAGTGTTAGGCTAGCTCTTCTAGATGATCAACTCGACTTGCTTAGAAACTCACATGATGGTTAGTTGGCTTGCCTTGAAACTTACTCATTCAGATCACATGATGGTTATTTGGCTTGCCTTGAAACTCTGTCATTCGGATCACATGATGGCTAGTTGGCTTGCCCAGAAATTCACTCATTCGAATCACATGATGGCTATATAGAGAGAAGTTAATTCACTCTCCTGCAGATGCAATTCAAACACACATACCTTACTCATCTGCTCTCCTATGTGAAGTGCTTTGAGATCTGCAGATCTTCTCATTACATTTATGATCTGAAATCAGTGATTGGAGATCTGCTCATTATACTTATGATATAAGTCAGAGGTTCGAGATTTTCTCATTAGACTTGTGATATGAAGTCAAAGGTTCAAGATCTGCGTATTATACTTATGATCTAAAGTCAAAGGTTTGAAATCTACGACTTATATTTGTGATCTGAAGTCTGGTGACTAACATTTGATTATCATACTTGTGATCTGAAGTCTAGTGACCGAGATTTGATTACTATACTTGTGATCTGAATTTTGGTGACCAAGATTTGCACATTATCAAAAGTCTGCTATGTTCCTGACTAAGACTAAGCTATGATCTAAATGTTGAAATGTGTAACTGAGTTCAGTGTTCATATACATGAAATGTACTTTTGATTCTTGTATGTTGTAAAAAGAAAGAAAATAATTATTATTGTTATTTTTGTAGCATGGGTTTCATTGTCAAGGTCTTTTATTTAGAGGTCAAGCACCCATTGAGTGCTTCTAGGGTTTGTCCTAGGGTCAAGAAGACAAAAGATTCATTGTCATATGAAGAAGACCCCATCAAGCACATTGTAATAGCTAAAAATAATTATTTTTGTATTTAAAAGTGTCAAAATACCCTGCAAGACCAAGTTGGCATGGCAGCTAAGAAGTCGGCCTCATTAGGGCATGTCATCCTCCTTGCAAGCCTATATATAGGAGGGAACTCGACCTCCTATGGACACTCACTCAACTTCTCATCACCTAAGCGAAGGAGAAGTAGAAGAAGGCTAGCATAGAAGGAAGAAGGACGAAGGATGAAGGTTTGAGTTATTTCTCTCTCTCTCTCTCTCGTGTGAAGAAGGAAGGCTAGGGTTTTGATGTTGCAAGGTCGAAGTTGAAGAAATTGCAGAAAGAAGGTTGAAGGAAGGCCTATTAGGTCACCTACAAGCCCTAGAAGGAGGAACCCAAGCGAAGGTCAAAGGAAGCCTTGGAAGCCCTGAAATTGCTCACACTTGTGGAATCAATAACTGTTGCAGGGGCCGAAAATTTCAAACTTGCAGTGGAGGCCGAAATTTTGTGGCTAGGGGTCGAAGTTGTGCAACTACAAGAGATTTGACTAGGTTTGACTTGGATAGACGAAGCACATCATCAAGGAGGTCAGACTTGGTATTGGAAGGGTATTGGTCTTGGTCTAGAGGTCTTGGAATTCGTCATTGGTCTTGGAATTCGCCATTTGAAGAATCTATAAGAAGAGAAGAGATTTGTAGGTTTTCCTCTCAACTGGAGAGGTTTTGGCCCTAGTTTGCAGCCTATATCCTGTGTTCTTATGTATTGTTGATCTTCTTGTTTTGGTAGTTGTTTGATGATAAGAACAACGTAATAATAAGAGAAGAAGCTAATAATCAAGAAAATTAAAAATACATCACACGCAATTATTAAGTTGAAAAGAAATCATCTTAGTTGCAACCCTTTAGATTTCTCAACACTAAACCTAGATCTAAGCTCTACTCTAAGTGTGATTCTATTCAAGGTTTAACTTCAAGAGATCTATTATCCGAGCCTTGTCTTTTGTGGTATGGTGAGAGGATCAGCCTCTTGGTGGCAAACTCATTAAACACTCTATTGGACAGCTTGTTGACATTATGTTGCATACATTTACATTGGAGACTAGGCACTTGTGGAAGACATCTTGTGGTTAGTATCATCCATGTCTTAATGTACTGTTGAAGGATCCCTCTAAGGAAAGGATTGATTTGGTTTTCCCCTTTGTGGGGTTTTCCCGTGCTCTTTGACCTAAACACTAGTGTCTCTTGTTATTATGCATTATGATCTCCACTTTATTATCACTACTATTAGTTGAATTTCTGATGTATAATTGCTTGATGAAATTGATTAAGCTACAGTAATGGTAAATAATATCACAAGAAATTATTGTAGATAAGAAATGTTTTTTTCAACATGGTATCAAAGCTAAGGTCAGAAATGTAGTCCTAAAGGAGAATGTCTTTTGCACTTTGTGGTCCAAAATTGAACCTCTATGGCTTTACTCTATTGCATGGTAGCTAAACTCTAAGCATTCTCCTGTGTTTTTCTCTGTGGCACTGATTTGAATGACATGATCCTACAGCCTGTAAGGAGAAGTCTCCTTTATAGATATGTCTAGCCAGGAGGGGCCAAAACGCTCAATTCAAGATCCAAGTGTTTATCTCAATAAAGTGTCTAAATCACATCAGCTACAAATCTAGTTCTTGTTGATCAGAAAAGGGTCAGCTTGCAAAGTATACACCAATAGACAAGCCAATCCGAAATCCTCTGATTTTTCTACAATAAGAAGATCTATGGATTATGGCCTGAATCTATGAATACCAAAGAAGCCTCGCACCTCAAAAATGTTAATTTTCAAGAATTGTTCTATGGTGCAACTATTACTTCAACAATTTCCAATAGCATCCAATTTACAATTTTCACTTCTTCAATTAACCAAAGTAGAGCAATAGTAGATAGAACAATCATAAAATGTGCAGAATGAAAGACAACCAAGCGACGAGACACAATATTTGGTCCATGACAAGGGGAAAACCCTACAAGGGAGAAAACCCTTTGCAATTATTCTCCTATTAGATTGTCTTCAAATGTTCAGCCGAGAGAGTACATAACCCAAGAGTCAAAGTCAAGCTTTGACTATCCAGTATCCAATACCCAACCAAGTCAATAAGCCATGCAATTCATCCAAAATAGAGACAAGAGAGAGAGAGAGAGATTCAACAAAAGTCAACTCTTGTTCAAATCTGTCCAAGTCAACAACAGCAATGTGTGCCCCAACCAATCAACAAAATAGTCCTCCAAGAGCTCGGTAAAAGGTCAATGAATTTGACCTTCTTTGTTGGTCAACTAGAAGTCAAAACAGTCCAAATATGAGTAGTCAAACTTGGTCAAAATAGTGATGTAGCCTACAGTCAAAATCTACAATAGGTTTGCGGTCAAAGTACCCAGACTTCTTCTGTTTTTGTGTCAAAAGTGTGTTGCCCAATCAAAAAGATGTCCAAAAGATTTAACCAATATTCACCCAACAAATTCAAGTCATCACAGGTCAACGCTAGTCAAAGTTGCAGTCAGCTTCAGATTTCGGCCACCTGAGATTTTGTCCTCTTTCTCCATCAAATGTGTGAGAGAAGCCCTACAATTTTAGATAGGTTGAACCCAAGAAGAGAGAGAAGATTGTGTGTTTATGTGTCTCCAAATGAGCATTGTGAAAATTCCTAAATCCAGAATCCCTACTGCAGCAAACTAATGTTACTTCTCCTACTTGTTAATCCATACAAGTTATTTACTATGTTCTATGGTAAATATCGAAGTAAATACAACTGCAGCATTCACTATTTTAAAAAATAATATGTCAAAAAAGGATTTTTTGGACTGAACAAGAAAGAGATACAACACACATCTACACAGTTTTTTTAGACAAATGCCCCCGAAAAAACCAATGCAGGAAAACCGGTGCAGCAGCTCTAAGGGTTTTATTGTTATGCAATAGTAATTTCTGAATAAAACTTCTGGATGCCTTCCCAGAAATCCAGTTACATGGAATATCACTAACAGAGAGATCTGTGAGATCACCTCACACTATCACTGGAAATCCTGGTTGATCCATCACCTGAATCATTGCCCCTAGCTTCCTCTGTGTTGCCTTTGTGCAGTCTCTGCATCAGCCCATTGTCAAACCCTGTGGGGAGTGCGTCACTCCTCCAGCTAACTAATTTGCTACCCAAGAACTTCAATTTCTGCCTCCCAGTCTCACACCCTTACTCCCAACTTCTGCAATTGATTCCTTCGGCAAATTTTCAGACTTCCTCTCGACTTTTGCGCTGCCTTTGTGTGGCTTTGCGTCAACCCCTCTGGCTCTGTGCTGCCACTGCTAGATCTCCCTCTGCCTTCTCTGCTAAGTATTCTCTGACCAGGAAAGATTTCCCTTTGGATACTATCCCTGCCCCTCACTGCAAAAGCTCACTTCAAATTTCTCACCGGCAGCTGCTCTACTTCAGAAATTCAATCTTCTGAACTCTCTCTATGTGTTCTCCAAGTGCCCATCAAGCCTTCTCTTATAATCCTCTTGTTGATCAATTAACGACCTATATTAGATTCTAAATTCTAATCAATGGTTAGGATCATAAGATCTCCACCTTCTTCTAGAAGTTACACCCACAGTTTAGATTAATACCCTTTAATTATTTTAATTTCCTAAGTTTAGACTTAGGGTCCCATTAAAATAAGTAATTATTTTAATAAAACTGTCTATGGGTGGAATTTCCCAAAAAAAATTATGGGTATTGAAGAATACATGTGTCTAAGCCTCCCTGCAAATTTTGAGACTTAGAGCATATCTGATGCTACTAGAAATCAACAAGCATGAGGTGACCTTGATTTATAGGCATTAGAGGAGGGCTAATTAGCCTCTTAGGCCAACCTGAGCAATTTACACTTTGTGGGCTTCACTTCAAAGATATACTTTCCCTTGTCCAAATTGAGGGCTTTAAAAGTCAATTTTGGTCCTCTCGAAAAGAGGAGTTTAGTCCAATGGTTGGAATTTGTCACTAAGCTACCAAATCAACACTCCCTCTCAGCTAGGGAGATATTCCTACCGCATCATGCATCTCTACTCAAATTTGCCTATCTCTGCTCATCTCATGCTGAACACTTGAATCTAAAGAAGAAGAATTGTTGCAAGGATGAGATCAACCTACCCCAATGTGAAGGGATCACGCTTTATCCCAAAGTCCCTAACAATAGGTGAGATCAACTTACCGAAGGTAAGCATCACACTCTACCCTATTGTCCCTAATCATCCATCTTAACCCTAAAGACTTAGATGGTAGAACACTTAATCCACCAACTTGGGTGAGATCAACCTACGGCAAGGGGTAGGGATCACACTCTATCTCAAGTCCCTCATCCCATTGGCCAGATGGGGAGGTTATCCCACAGAGTGAGTAGGAAGCTAACTAGGGTATACTCTAACTAGGGGAGATCTCAGGTCTCTACATCCTATCACTTAGAGGTTTCTCATCCCCAGGAGGTCGCCAGCTCCGTTCCTCACCTTGGGAGCTCAACCAAGGGGGAAGAGCACTGCTCAGTGTTCTTGATCAACCAAGACTCTTATCCAAAAGGGTCATCTCAACCATTCGAAGTTGCTTTCTGAAGACCAAGAACTTCCCTTTCAGCAAAGCCTTGGTGATGATATCAGCTATCTGCTTATCTATCAAAATGTGAAGGAGTCTCACAGCTCCTCCTTGCACCATCTCTCAGATGTAACGATATTTGATCTCAATATGCTTGGACGTGTCATGGAACATGGAATTCTCTGACAAACGAATCCCACTCTTGTTGTCACAATAGATAACTGTCTATCCAAAACCTACTCAAATAGCTCTCCAAAGAGCTTCCTCAACCAAATTGCTTCACAACTTGCCAGGTTGGCTGCAATATCCTCGACCTCAGCTGTGCTAAGGGACACAGACTTTTAATGGCAGATCCTAGACTAAAACAACATCTAGAAGTACTCTTCCTGTCGACAACACTGCCAACCAAATCTGCATATGTATATCCATGTAGTCTAACATCTCAAGTGGGATATCTCAGTAAAAGGTTAATAGTCCCATGTAGGTATCTCAATACATGCTTGGCAACGACCCAATGTACATGGTGAGGCTCAATCAAAAACTACCTCAAAGTGTTAAATGTGACACATGTGTCAAGGTGAGTGTTCATGAGGAACATCAAAGCACCAGCCAGTTGTCTATACTTAGAAGGATTTGGTAGGTCCGGTCCAGCAACTTCTCCACATAGCTTCTTGAAATTCATCTCCATAGGTGTAGGCAAGGACTTGCATTCAACCATGCCAAATCTCTCTAGCAGTTTCACAACATATTTCCCTTGTGAAAGGAAAATCTCGCCCCAGTTTTTGCCATACTTCTAGTCCCAAGAAATAGCGCATCAAACCAAGATCTTTCATCGCGAATTCAATAGCCAACTTCCTCTTACATTCAATAATGAAAGGGTCTGCACGTATCAAGAATAAGTCATTAGAATATAATACCAAAATGAGAGGTATACCTTGGACCACTTTGAAGTACAAGTTTGGATCGGCACTACTCCTTGTGAATCCTAGCTTCATCAAGTAACTTTCAATATGGGCATACCAGGAACAAGGGGCTTGCTTCAATCCATAGACAACTTTCTTCAATCGGCACACATGGGTATTTCATTCATGAACTTCAAATCCTAGAGGTTGTTCAACATATACTTTTTCTTGAAGCAAACAATACAAGAAAGCAGTCTTTACATTTATCTAGTGAAGAGTCCATCCCTGACTAGTTGCAAGCGCAACAATGGATCGAATGGTGGTGTAGTGAGCAACTGGAGCAAATACATCATCATAATCTTCTCCATCTTTCTGAGAGAACCCTCGGGCTACGAACCTTACCTTGAATTTTTTTATGCTTCCATCAACCCCATGCTTGATTCTGTAGAGCCATTTTGAAGTCACCATAGATTTCCCCTTCGGTCTCGGCACAACATCCCATACGTCGTTCTTCATAATAGATTCATATTCTTTGACCATAGCATCCTTCCAGACTTGTTCTTTAACAACTTCTTCAAAGTTGGGAGGCTCAACTTGAATTATATTGTTCGTTGCTACAACATATCCCTGGTACCTACATGGCTTCTTACTTTCTCTAAAGGTCCCTCTGGCAAGAACGTGTCTCTTGGCATCCAGTAATGTGTCAAGAAGCCCAAGTGCCCTCTTCCTGGTAGGAGGATCACATATAGGAGGATCCAAGGGGTCCATGGGCTCCATGGGATCATCAACAATGTCTAATTTCCGATTCAGGGACGGAAGAACCTTCTAGAAAACCCATATCATCATTCTTCTTAACAGGAGGAGGCAGAGGAAGGTCCCTTGCTTTTCCAATGGCAACATCTTCATCCAATGTTACAAGCCTGCTAATTTCAACCTTCCTTTGACCACTAATATATATTCTAAATGCTTTAGAATCTTCACAATATCCAACAAACATACCCTTCCTTCCAGTGGCTTCCAGCTTGTTTCTTTTGTCCTTCAGCACATGGAAATATACAGGGCAGCCAAATATTCGGAGATGACCAACATCGGGCTTGACACCAATAAATACTTCCTCGGGAATCTTGTTGTCCAATGCTTGATGAGGAACCCTATTTTGAACATATATCGTTGTATTTTTTGCTTCACCCCAAAGGAACTTCAACAGCTTTTGATCATGGAGAATAGCTCGAGCAGCTTGTTCAAAATTATAGGTCACAATAGCCTCCTTGATACCTTCTTTCCTGCAAAAGTCTATGAATTCATTTGAAATGTATTCCCCACTGTTCTTAGACTTAAAGATCTTGATTTTCTTCCTTATTTGATTTTCAACCAAAGCCTTGAAGTCCTTGAATATGTCGAAGGTCTCATCCTTGTGCTTCAAGTAATATATCCATGTTTTTCTTGAGAAATCGTTGATGAAGATAGTATAGTAGACATGGTCACGAAGTGAATGTACGAGCATCGCTTAACATATATTAGAATGAATGAGATGGAGGATGTCTTTCGTCTTTTTGTCGCCAAAGGGGAATGGTCCCCTTTTCTTCTTTTCTATGGCACACCCTAGACATGCTCCACCATGTTGAGCTTAAACATTAGGAATCCCAGAGACCAACTTCAATTTCAAAAGTGCTTCATAGTGGAGATGGGTCAATCTTCAATGCCACAGCTCGCTTTAATGATTGTATCATGGACCATTGCTAGAAGAGGTCTTCCAGTGACTCTATAGAGTCCTTCAAATCTAGATCCCAATGTGATGTGAAAATTTGGATGCCCAAATTTCCACTGCAACAACTAATTAAGTTTATCCCACTTGTTTATTTCTTAATCAAGTTACTTACTGTTTCCTACAATAAATATCAAACTAATACACTGCAGTCTACACCATTTAAATTATGAGCGGAAACAAGAAACTGAACAAGAAAGAGATACAACACATCTACACAGTTATTTTTTGACAAATGTCCCCAGAAAAACCCAATGCTGGAAAACCGGTGCAACAGCAGAGGGTTTTATTATTATGCAATGGTAATTTCTGAATACAATCTCTGGATGCCTTCCTGAAAATCCAGTTACAGAGAATGTCATTGACAGAGAGATTTGTGAGATTACCTCACACTATCACTAGAAGTCCTGGCTGATCCAGCCCTTGAATGAATAGAGCTCGGATGCCTCTGCGTAGTGTCTGCATTAGCCCAACGTCACAGTCTCTAGGATTTGCGTCACTCTTCCTAGCTGATCGATATGCCTCTGAGATTCTAACTTCTGCTCTCCTAGTCTCACAACCCAGCTTCCAACTATAGAAATTGAACCCTCCAACAAATTTCAAACTCCCTCAAGGCTTCTGTGTTGCCTCTGCGTCATCCTACACTACCTCTGCATGGCTCTGTGTCAGCCTCTCTGGCTCTGCGCTATCGCTATTGGATCTCTCTCTTCTCTGTTGAGTATTCCCGCCCCTCACTGCAAAAGATCACTATCGAATTTCTCTCAGGCAGCAGTTCTGCTTCAGAAAATCGAACTTACGATCTTCTCTGTGTGTATGTTTTCCAAGTGTCCCTCAAGCCTCTTCTTATATCTTTCTGTTGGGCAACCAACAGCCAAGATTAACTTCTAATCAATGGCTTAGATCATTTTGGCCTGATCCTCGTCTTCTTCTAGAAGTTACACCAACAGTTTAGATTAATACCTATTAATTATTTTAATATCCTAAGTTTAGACTTAGGGTCCCATTAAAAATAATTAATTATTTTAATAAAATCGTCTCCGGGTGGAATTTCCCAAAACGATTTTGAGTATTGGAGAATGCATAAATCTAAGCCTCCCTGCAAAATTTGAGACTTAGAGCACATCCGATGCTACCAGAAATCAACATGTGAAAGCATCTCTCATAGAGGATCCAACAGGCCAAGCAAGCACTTTTCCTTTGATGAAAGAAACCCTCATTCTTTTGTCTTCCAAAGCAAATATAGATACCAAATTCTTCTTCAATCGCGACACATACATCACATCATGAAGCAAAATACATTCCCCAGAGTCCAAGTGAAATTTAACAGACCCAAAGCCTTTAACGGGTTGAGGGGAGTTATCTCCAAGAATAATCTTCAAACTTGACTCCTTCTCTGCTAAATTAGAGAAAACTTCCTTATACATAGAGAAATGATGAGGGATCCCACTATCAACCAACCAACTATCCCAAGTATCCAGAGGAGAGGAACAAGAAAGTGCAGAAATAAGGATATACTCAGATTGATTAGTACCATTACCTTCATACCAAGAATTTCTTGACCTTTTTTGTGGACGATAGCCTTCTTCATGATCATCGAGAGAGTCTCTTCTTCTATCATTACTTCTTCCATCTCTTCTATCATATGACATGTTGTTGTTGTAGCCACGGTTATTGTTGTAGGACCTTGAAGTGTTTCTTCTTGGAGCATCTCTCTTCTCAAGGCAATCTCAAGCATAGTGACCTTTTCAATGACAATCGTAGCACTCAACATCTTCATCTTGAGGAGGTCTTCTTGCATTAGATGGCTTTCCCTTTCCTTTCTTCTCGTTCTTCTTCTTTCCTTGAGAGACGAAGGCAGAAGGCTCTCCCTCATTTGGCCTTCGAATTCTCCCCCAAGGTATCATCATTCTTTCCTCTTGATTGCATAGAGCAAGTAGCTCATTAAAAGTAGGGATCATTTCTCTATTGTTGATAGAAGTAATGAACATGTCCCATGATGAAGACCACTAAGGGTAGTCACAACCAATTCCCTATCAGGTACAATTTCTTGAGCAGTGCATAGGTGATCCCTAATTTCAGTGATTCTCATGAAGAATGATCGTATAGTCTCTCCTTTGTGCATCTTAAGATTCCTTGAGTTGATTTTTCAAATCCATAATGTGGCTCAAATTTTTCACTTCATACATGTCAACAATCTTATCGTACATTTCTTTGGAGGTCTTCAAAGACGATATATAAACAAGTGGATGATCTCTTAAAGAATCAATAATGATCTTCTTAGCTTTAATCTTACCTTCCTTGTACTTGGACTTGACAGCTTGGGGAGCATTTTCTAGAGGTGTTGAAATCTTTCCTTCCACATATTCCAAGAAATCATACTCATCTAAGGTGACATTAATCCTGGTCTTCCAAGCTACAAAGTCAGAAGCATCAGCTAGCTTTTCATTATCCTTGAAGTATGAGGTAGACATCTTTTACCAAACCAAAAATAACTTTTCAATCAGCTGCTAGAAGATGGATGCTCTTGCTCTATGTCTTTTGGGCTAGTCTTCACCTTAGCTCTGAAACCATGTTAATTTCTCATCAAGAATTGTTTTATCTTGCAACTATTACTTCAACAATTTCCAATATCATCCAAATTACAATTTTCACTTCTTCAATTAACCAGAGTAGAGAAATAGTAGATAGAACAATTACACAATGTGCACAATGAAAGACAGCCAAGAGCCAAGAGACAAGAGACACAATATTTGGTCAATAACCAGGGAAAAACCCCACACAAGGGGGAAAATCCTTTGCAATTCTTCTTCTAGTAGATTCTCTTCAAATGTTTAGTAGAGAGAGTACATCACCCAAGAGTCAAGGTCAAGCTTTGACTATCCAATCTCCAGAAACCAATATCCAATATCCAACCAAGTCAATATGCCATCCAATTCATCCAAAACAAAGACAAGAGAAAGAGAGTCAACAAAAGTCAACTCTTGTGCAAATTTGTCCAAGTCAATAGCAATCAACGACAACAATGTGTGCCCTAACTAGTTAACAAAACAGTCCTCCAAGAGCTCGGTCAAAGGTCAATGAATTCGGTCTTCTTTGTTGGTCAACCAGAAGTCAAAACAGTGCAAATTTGAGTGATCAAACTTGGTCAAAACAATGATGTAACCAGCGGCAAAATCTACAATAAGTCTACAGTCAAAGTGCCCAAACTTCCTCAGTTTTGTGTCAGAAAGTGCGCCCTGCCAAATCCGAAAGATGCCCAAAAGATCAAAACAACATTTACCCCATAAAGTCAAAGTCAATGCTAGTCAAAGTCCAGTCAACTTTCGATTTCAGTCACCTGTGATTTTTTTCCTCTTTCTCCTTTGCATGTGTGAGAGAAGCCCTGCAGTTTCAAATAGATCGAACCCAATAAGAGAGAATATTGTGTGTTGATGTGTCTCCAAATGAGCATGATGTGACCTCGATTTAGAGGCATTATAGGAGGGCTAATTAGACTCTTAGACCAACCTGATCAATTTACACTTTGCGTACTTCACTTCAAAAATATACTTTCACTTGTCCAAATTGAGTGCTTCAAAAGTCAATTTTGGTCCCCTCAGAAAGAGGAGTTTAGACCAATGGTTGGAATTTGTCACTGAGCTGCCAAATTAACAAAAAAATCTATCCACTTTAGATGAAGAGCAAGAAGGCCTACTCCTTTGATTTGTCTTTTTGATACATACTGATTTCATCTACAAGAAGGCAAAATGTTTTGCATCGACTCACAAGGTTTGCACAACATGTTACACTTGCTCAAATGACATTAAGGCATGAAAATGAAGTACTATTTTCAAACTAGCAAGGATACAAATCCAAAGATTGTCGCTTGAAAAATAAGGTTTGTTGTAAGTTTTACATTGAAATTGAAGTCTTATCTCTGTAATAATTCCTCGAGGTCGAAGTGCTTGATAGGAAGTGAAATAATTTGATCTGCGGTTAGTCTATATATTGATTCGATGTAGGTCAAAGGACCCTGTTACCCACCACCTGTGGGTAGTGTATATAGGAGAAAAAAATCATCCTAGATGGTCCTCAAATGGCAACCAGTAGCCCCTTGCAGCCACCAGATAGCTCGATGTGCCATTATCTCCACCACCTGAGTCAGCCATGTGGTCCCTTGCCCACTTGCTATGATTGTATGTTTGATGGTGGGTATCCTGACCCCAAAGGTATGGCTTTTCATTGGTATAGTTGAGTAATTTTCCTTACTTGTCATGGGCACTTTTGGGCATGGATTGGTGGGGGGTTTCAGCGAAAAGAGTGGGTTAGGTTTGCACTCGTCTCCAATGCCCAATTTCATGGTTAACCTTGTATCCTAGTGTTGTCCTTTGAGATAATTCTAGGCTAGGTAAATATGCCACAGCGTCTAAAATATTTTGGTTGTTTTTTAAATTTGTGGAAGACCAATGTTTAAGCTTATCTATACAAGTATTGTGTCCTAATTTCTCTTCAACACAATGAAAGGGTTGTTTCTTCACTTCTAAACAGTAATTTAGCTTTAAAAGATTTGGAATGAAGAATTCAAAGAAAATGTGAGTTTTAAGTATTCAGATAGAATCTTTAAAATAATCATAAGACAAATGCTAGTAAACTATGTTCACTAAGAACAAAAATGCATTTAAAATCATGAAGAATTGACAATTAATTGATGTAGAGGAGTTTATTTAGACAAATAGGCTGATAAACTAATCTTTGTAATTGATTATAACTTCGTAGGAGATTTAAGATAGACTGATATTCAGTTTATATCTTACTCAGATTTCTTCATAAAACTAAATACATGTTGAAATAATAGAATGGAATGAATAACATGAAGAAAACTCACAGAGATAAGAAGTTGTTTGAAACAAATTCAGAATCCTTTTATTGATCTCAGACAACTTTAGATACATGTAATTTTGCTTCATATAAATTTAACCCAAGGGAGCAAACCTTTACAATTCGAATTGGGAATTATTTATACAAAATGTTCTCAAAATATCTAAAGTAAATATCTAGATAGATTGGAAAAATATCTGGATTTGTTTCTACAAAAATAGTACATAAATATAGGGAAATGAAAATTGTTAAAGTCGTTGTCTCTAGGTCTGAGGATTCTTGTGTTGATGTGGCTGATAAACCTGCTATTGTGTTGCTAAATCTGATGATGACAGTTGTTGACTCATTTCTTTAGTAACTTACATAATTTTTCCCATCTTTCTTCATCACGAATCTGGTATTTGATTAATCTTCTAAAAGTTTCATCTACCTCAGTATATTTTTGAAAAGTTACTTTTACCAAAAATAAATGATTTATTTGATGCTTAATAAGTAAATCATAACGGAGGCGTTCTATAAACGCTTTACCTGTGATTGTGCCTTTGATTTTTGCAAACCTGAATTTATCATTGGCAATTGAACATAATTTTCCTTGATATTCTTCTAAATCAATTAATTTATCTGCCACTCCCTATAATCCAGGCAACCCCTTTTGATGTAAAACTAAAAATTTCCTGTGAAACCTCTGGATACTTGATTCTAGATTATGGCACTTATTTTCCAACTACAACATCAAATTCTTCTTAGTTAGAACTCTTCTCACTTCCAGTATAGTCTTTGTCATGTCTTCTATATCATATTCGTCCAATTCTTCTTTGGTTTTCGAATTCAAAACCCTTATCAATGCATGTGCTCTTCCTGGCTTTGAACCCAAATCTTTCTTTACATGTGCTATGACTTGCTTGGCCCTCTCTACTAGTTCATCCTGTTCAAAGATTATTTCAATTGAAGGCCATATCTCAATCATGGCTTCATTTATCTGGATCCAAATACATTCTCTAGCCTATGTGATAGTATCAATCATAACATATTGGCCTTCTAGGAATTGAACTCTTTGTGTTGACTTGTATGAATTCTGCAACTCAACTAAATAAGCATTATCAATCTTTAATTTTTGTTCCTATAAATTATTAAGTTGACTCGTTAGTTTTTCAACCTCTTGCCCCTTAATTGACAAATCTTCCATAGCCTTTGCTAACTCTATTGCTGGATCAGTAGATGTAGTCCCCTCTGCTGTTGTAGTGGCTAATGTAGATGCTAGTGTTGTATCAGGTGTTGGGGTTCCCTATTGTTCTTTTTCGTTCAGAAGTTTTTCAATCTCAGTCTCCATTTTCTCAATCCGCACATTTTGTTCAATTATGATCTTGAACATATTTTCTTTCTCCATTTCTAGCTAACCTATCTCTTTTGCTTGTGGATCTTCTATAGATGGCAGCTTAAGTTGTTTTCTTAGAGCAGTTATGTCTTCATTTTAGTCTTGATAAGTTCTTCTGTTTCTTTTACATATGTGGGATCATATCCCAACTTTATCACTAAATCCTTTAAGGATTTGATTTTGGTAACTTTTGTTGAAGAAGAAACTTTTTCTAACTTTAATTGAGATTGTACATTGTCTAATGACTGTTGAAGTTTTGATCCTGCCATAGCTGAACTTGTAAGGGAAGAATAGATCATTTTACCAGATTGCTCATGCAGGTCAATCTGGTCAATAGGATGAATCAAATTTGTATCAAAAGTAAAAATAGACTAGGTATAATCTTCAGCACTCCTAGGATGAGTGACCTTGGGCTCTAGAAAGGTTATTTGCATCTTTCCCTTCTACTATCGAAACAGAAAGTAGTCCGTGTTGAGTAGATGATGTCTTCTTCCAAAACTGTGTGTAGGTGGAAGCCTTCAAAGCTTCATTCCTCTACTTGATTTCTTTGTAAACTGTGAAGACACTCTTCTCTTTCTACTGCAATTCCCCTGTCTGAAATGTTGACAAATTTGGACTGGATGAAGATAAAGGAGAGCTTATAACCATTTCTTCTCTGGTAGAAGATGATGATATGAATGGGCATGTTAGGATAATTGGGTGTTGTTGTGTGGTGTATTCTGAATGTGTATCACTTGTACCAGCCGTCTTCTGCCTTTTACTATAAATTTTGAATTCCTTGGCTAAAGTTGTTGTTTCCATGGGAGAAGCACTATCTTTGGGCCTTTTATCCTATTTTTCTTCTCTTAGAGGAGTTTGTGATGGTGTAGATGTTATAACATGTTCCTGTGCTTCCTAAAGAGTGTTTTCCTGCCATCATCCTAGTTCATAAATTGGTCTATCTCAGGCCTAGGAGTATGAGTATATGGGGTAGTTTTTTGTTCTACCCTAAGTTTTGAAATTACTCCTAGGGGATCATAAGACCAGGTGAAACTAAGCTTAAAGTTCATCTGTCTGAGGAGATCTTCTGCCTCCTTCCCTGTTATTCTAGCATTACAAATAAAGGGCCCTACTTGATTTTTAATCTTAAATTGAGCCTTTTTCCTTGCTGCAACAAAATGTAGTTGATCCATGTTGATCATTTGTTTGATATACTCTAGTGCAAATATACGAATAGGAACAAATTTAGCCAATTTGAATGGGGGCAGCTCACATCCATATATCTTGATCTCTGAATAATTTTGGTATAAATACCAATCTCCCATTTTGGTCTGCTCACTGAGATGGAGGATTTTCCTAATTTCTATCCCAATTCTTGGTTTTGCATCACTGTTGAATAAACATGTAGCAAATATAGGAATCGATCTACAAAATCATTGAATGAGGATTCAGTGGTGTTCTTTCTCACTAGGGAAGCCCAATGGATGACTGAGTGTGGATTCCCTTGGTTGTTCATATTTTGTAGGGGAAAAGAAAACCTCTATGATTGATTAAACAAAAACAAGTATACTAAAACAGAGGCATACTTGAACACTCCTTCTATAGGTAATGTCATGAACTGATCATGAATTGACTCTGCTAAGTATTCACTGTAATTGAAAACGAAAGAAGGCTTTTCATTTGTGGAGAAAATTGACAGAAAACCTATTAAGACCTCATCGACCCATTGATCAGAGTGATAACCTAACAGACATGAGGCAATGGATATAATTTGCTTGATCATTTCTAGAAACATGGATGACTGATAGGTTGGGTTGGTTTTAGGTAATTGGACATCTTCTGGTAAAAAGGTCTCAAAAATTCTGGCTCTCTGGGCAAAGTCAAGACTTTTGTAAATGTCCATGAGGGATTCTGGCGAAAATGAGTGCAAGGGCTCAGCATTTTGAATCAGTGTTGCACGAAGCGCCCCCCCCCCCCCCCCAACCCCGAAGCGCGTCCCGTACGGAAGCGCCTAGGAAGCTTCGTCCGAAGCGGCGCTTCCGAATTAGGTTGCGGCGCTTCCTCAATTTTAGCCGATTCCTGGAATTTTTGAAGCGCCGGCCGGAAGCGGCGATTCCAAGCCACCGAAGCGCGCTTCGAGTGGCACTTCGGGCCTCCGAAGCGGGCCGCTTCGAGGAGGGAAGCGGCCGCTTCACGCACGCTTCCGTACGCTTCCGCCCAAACAGCCCGCGCCCAAGGTAAAAAGTGACATTTTTTTTAATTTTTTTCTTAAGTTATGTTAACTAAGCATTAAGGGGGTGGGTTAGGGTGAGGTTAAGGTGAGAATGAAAAGCATAAAGCCCCCATTCATTCCTCATTTTCTCACTTTGAGTTTATGAGAGTTGGAGAAGAGAAGAGAGGAGAGGAGAAGAGAAAAGAGGAAAGGAGAGGAGAAGAGAGGAGAGCTTGGAGGAGTGAAGAAGGAGGAGCTAGGAGAAGGAGAAGGAGCTTGGAGCAAGAGCTTGGAGGACTTCATCTACAAGAGCTAAAGAGGTAAGTTCAAACCCCAAACTCCTTTATTTTTTTGACAAATTTTTTGTATTTTTCTCCTCCCTCTCCTACTCTTTCCCATTGTTTCTACTTGCTCCTTTATTTACAGGTTGTCCACCACCTATATCCATATTCCAAGATGGTGTTCTTTTGGCTTCTATGTATCATTCCACTCTTGGTTTTAATGATGGCAAAGGTGAATATGAATAGAAGGGAAGAAATAGAAGAGGATAGTGGTGATGGTCCCAATATGAGTGACCCAATGTATGATGAGGAGGAAGGGTTTGAAGAGGAAGGGGATGAACTTGAAGGAGACACTGAAACACAAGATGGAAAAGCTACATCAACACCCTTGTGGAACTAAGTGACCAAACTTAATGGGGGAAAGGGTGGTGGATCTTACAAATTTGTGTGCCCTCATGATTGTCATGGAGGAAAACCATATTGTGGTTCCTATACCCGTTTGAGGAGGCATCTTTGTGGGGTTATGGACAGTGATGAAAAAAAGGGTCCTGTGGGGGTACAAATTTGCCCAAACATTTCAACTGAACAAAGAAGAAAATACATCCAAATAGAGATGGCTGCACAACAAAAACAAAAGAAACAAAAAACTCATTCTGAATCAAGTGCAACCTCTAAATTTGGTAGTTGCTCATCTCCTCATGGTACTTCTGCAAGCTCTGGAGGTAGAAGAACAATAGGGGATTTCCT
>APFE031158054.1:312551-332720 GCA_000404065.3 Pinus taeda | reverse complement strand
TTGTAAACAGTATTATTTGAATTTTGGACATGACAAATGTTGACAGTTGCTCACTTGCTAGATAAATCATAATATGCTCTATGTTTTATGTTTTATAATATGCTTAAATGTTTTATGTTTTATAATATGCTTAAAAATTTGATGTATGTTTGTAATAGCTAGAAATTAGAATATAGATGATTGTTGTACTTGTACATACTAGTAACTACAATGGAATCATGGATGCCATATCTATCTTGATATATGTAAAAATATGCATGTTTTCATGTCTTCTACAATTAATTTGGTATTTGGGATGTTTGTTTTGAGTATAAATGCAAAAAAATATAAAAATATATATATATATAGCAGACGCTTCGCTTCCTAGATTTTTGGAAAATGACGCTTCGGCGTCCCCGCTTCCAAAAAACGCTTCCGCTTCGCTCCCGCTTCGTGCAACATTGTTTTGAATCTACAGCATTTGGTTGATTGACTCAGCAGTAGTGGTAAAGAGAGCTTCATTGTTTTTAGAAACTATTGCTCTTTGAGTGGGAATGTACCTATCATGACACCATACAACAAAGTCTAGGAAATGTTGAGTTTGTGGAATATTGAACTGTGGTAAGGAGGACTGCCAAAGGTTTATTTCATCACTTTGGTCAATGAATTTATGTTTTAACCAACTGTGGAGTTCATAGAGATCGAACTCACAGTTGGTTTCAGCAATTTTAAAGTACTGGTCGACAAAAGGTTGATGATCTAAATCAATGGTAGGGGCAGCATGGGGTTTTCCATTAAATTAGATTTCTTTTTAGAAGCCATGACTGGAAAAGAAGGGTGAAAACCACTGCAATTACCCGAAAAATTGATGGTTTTGTTGTTGACTGATAGGTAGCAATGTGTACAATCTTCGTTGATAACTTGGGCAGTTGTTCGGCTTGGTACTAGTCACAACTCACTGAATTCTGGTTTGGTAGAGCGGGGGACGATGGTTAGCCAGTGAGCTACAAGAAAAACCAAATGATATGGTTTTTGGTTGGTTAAATCCTTTTATTGGTTAATACTCGTTAAATGGCCTGGGATATGCATTTATTTGCAACAGGATTTTAACGGGTTTCGGAATCAATGTATGAGGGAGTGACAAGTGGCGAGATAGGAGTGGAAAAGGTTTTGTTTGAAAATGGCGGGAGTGAGGGTGTAACGGTCAGTTGGATGCAGAAAGGCAGATTTCGGAGGGGGTAGCGAGTGGTATGTGGTTTTGGAGTGGGGGGTGCTGAGTGATTGTGCGAAGGGCATGTGGTGCAAGTGGTTTCGGGGCGGACCGCTTTTTCGCACCCCCCCCGATTGATTAAACATCAGAGGGGCTAGCGGGGGTGCGGAGTGGCTATGGAACCGTTGATCTCTGCGCTTAGGATTGTCAACTGCCGAAAACTGAAGCGCTTTAACCAAGAAATGACAAAAAACATTGTCATTATTTATTTACAATTAAACTTTGATTTAAGATTTAATCTAATCGTGTTTAGAATAAATTAAACACAATTAAAAAATAAATGAGCAGCATTTAAACTAACCCGCTTTATTCTTTGGGATTTTCATTATCTTCTATTTTCTTTTTTTTCTTTTCTATTTTTGTATTTTTCTTTTATCCCTTTTTTTTACACTATCTTTTTATATTTCTTTTTATCTCAACATCTAACTTATCAAAACAAATAATGTTACAACACCTAGTCCCGTGGAATCTCCTTTATTAGCTATTAACTTTAGAGTTGCCACTACACGGGAAATCCCAATTTTGGTTGCATGGTCCTGCTTCCCGACACCATATACATCAACCCCCTTCCACACATTTTAGCCCCATTCATCTCTTTTCCCATCTGGGTCCACATGTGTCCACTAGATCCACATAGGGTAGCCTCCCCCTCCCCTTGTCCACACCTTGGGTCGAAGCCTAGAATGATGCCTCGAAGGTTGATGCAGCTAAAAAGAAAAGAAAAAGCATAATTTGGCCACCCTCAACAGGAAATGTACCACAAAATGCAAAAGATGGTTGGGACATACAAATTTAACACGTGGGAAAAAGCCAAACATGAGCTCTAACCGTTATCCATGGCCATCACCCTGGTTCCTGTGGGCCTTGGAGGAGCCCCCTCCATCATTAAGGAACCCATGATTATCCAAACCATTGGTGGGTGATCAACCTCCCCACCTTAAAGGGGTACCCACTGCTACATATTACACATCATGCTCTCATCCCCTGGAGCCCCGAGCAATTGTGAAGAAAAATCAATCAAAGGCAAAAGGCATATGAAAAAGGGTGGAAAAACAAAGGTTAAGGTAACTCATGTACCACAATTTTCTCCCTCCTACACTCATATACCCAAGTGTGGGCTTCCCTTATTATAGATACCCATGTACCATGACATGTGGTCTAGATGATTTCCCTTGATCCCCACTCGGCAACATTATTATATCATTGCTACGTACCATTTGAAGGATTACCATGGACATGTCACCCCCTTTAGAGGTTGAAACCACCTAATAGGGTCCTTGGTTAACCCCCCATTGAGCTTGGAGACACTTGTACATACCAAAGCCCACTATGGAAGGGCATGCCACCAAGAAGTGCCCCATTGGTTCCATGACTTGTAAGCTTTATTACTTGATTATTCTGATGACTTCTTGTATTGGAGTGCAAGGGGACACATTGGATCTTATGCAAGATTGCAGGTGGGCCTTCATTTGGGGTTTGGTCTCCCTATATGGGGTCCTAGCCCTCCAAAGGGCCACATTGACACTTATAAGTGAGCGTTGAGAGCCATGGGCCTCCACTATAGCAGATATTACTTCATGGATCCCCAGTAGAGTCCATTGATTGCTCGTGTTCCACCTTTTGGATGAGGATGATGCACCTAGTTCACCATGCCCATTCGGCTCCACACTTGCACCATACACTTGGCAGATGTTCTAGGGTCCAAAGGATGTCTCTCGCTACAGAGGGAGGGCTTATGTCATCATTCTAGCCCTTACAGAGTTTGTCTACAGGTATTTTCAATCCAATTGGAGACCCATGAGGATGCCCTTGTGCCCCCACACCCACTTGGGAGCACCACAAGTTCTGACTTTGAAAACAAGGGGCCAACCCCTTGTCCACTAGGTTTGGATTCCATTTCTTCATCATGGCACCCCTTGGACATCATCCAGTTGCTAGGATTCAAGGTTGGAGTTCATGGCGAGGCATGTGTGATGACGAGGAAGGACACCACCAAGAAGTCGTTCATTTCAGCATGTATATTTCCATGGTATGGACCAAATTGGGTGTTATACTTGATCGAATTTTGGTAGATCCGGAAACATTTGCCAAGAACAAAGAGCAATTCCCAGGGCCTGAGGTGAACTTGCTGAAGAGAAGAGCAAAAGTGAAGATGAGATTGTAGAATCAAATCTGGGGATGATTTGATGTGCCTAATCAATCATACCCACGATTCAATTTCCAAGTCGTTGCTGGCATTGGAGGATAGATCATACAGGATCGCATGATATCTAGTGGTGGTCGATGTCGGGATGCACAAGAAACTTAACCGCAGATGTGTTTATTTGTTATACATTTGATAATACTTGTAGTGTTATTTTTTAGGGAAAATCTCAAGTGCCTTGCTATGGGCATGTTGCGGATTTTGTTTGCTAAAGGCTCTAATAATTGTCAAACAGGAGGAAGGAATCATCCTAGGAACAAGGTGAGTCCAAGACAAGGAGATTAACGGTGCAAGATCATATCGTTGTGGTCTATGTGACTTGAGCCATGAAGGGTTTTCTAAATCATGAGGGTCATGGTACACAGAGATGTGGAGAATGATATCTGGGAAAAGGGGATAGCGTGCATGGAGTGATCATTGACCTATACACATCTGAATGAGGGCAGTCTTAAGGATGTAATATGACAAAATTTTGTAGTATGAATCAAACTCTAAGTAGTACGAAACCTTACATCCGAAGGTGATCAAGTTAATGAATCAAAGATCAGGTAAGAAGCTTCAAGTTCGTATGAAGTCAAAATTGCCCCTCTATGGTCATATATATAACGATGATCCAGGTATAACATGAAGCACTGTAAGTCTGAGAAAGAAGATTCTTGTTTGATCTTTATGTTAAACCCATGCTATACATAAAGGAATAACGATCTTCAGTTCAATGAAGCCGACCTAATTGATTCAGTTTATATATTCCTTTTGTCATTGATAGGAAGAGGAGATTTCTTATCGAAGTCTATTGCAGAAAATTTTATAAGTTTAAAGGCTTGGTATGTGTTGAATCAATTGCAAGTAAGGTATCTCTTGCTCCATCTCTCTTTGAGCTTCAACAATGAATAACTCAACTATATGTTTGGAAGTGTATCTTAATCCTGCATTAAAGGAAGACTCGTGCTCGGATAAGAAAGGTGTAATTGTTAGCCTATCTGCAATGGAAGAGTCAAAACCTGTTTAAGGACGGTGATGTCATTCCATGAAACAAGGATATTGTTTGTGAACATTATAGATTGACTAATGGGTTCTAACATTTGTTGGCATGAGGTCTGAAAACCCTAGCAAGGCAAAATTCGTCATTTGAAGTACTTGGCATGATATTGTTAAACAAAACTATTGTTACAATATCACTAGGGTATCTTGATGAGTCTACCAAGCCCTTTGTTAAATCGTAATTTGAACCTGATTGATACCCTATGGTATATGTACCTAGGGTTTGGAAGCAAGTCTTAGACCGTACCTAGGGTTGTGAGAGTTTAGGGTTTGTAAACCCCAGCAAGGGTTTGAGTCAAAAGGACGTAGGGTTTGTGGACAAAACCCTAGAATTGATGATGGAATGCATGGATGTATGTCTAAGGTTTGTAAACCTTAGACTAAAACTTGAAGGTTATTAAAATCTAGTGTTTGGACTTAAAACCCTAGTTGATCATTTGTTGAAGATAGTCTGGGGCTTGTGAACTAAGCCCTAGGATGGATTGCTCCTAAAAGAAGGAACTCTAGCTCCCTAATGATGATGACGATGCAAGCAAACCAAGATCAAGAGGGAGTTGATATACTCAAGAGATAAGTACTTTCCTGATTATTTCTATTGTTTTATTTTTAGTCTCTTATCTTGGTTTATCTTACTTGGTTGTATTTGTTCTTCCTTGGCCTCCTACTGAGGATTGTAGGTACATAATGAAGACTGCCAAGGATGTGACAATCAATGGAAGAACAAGGTGACAAGAAGACCTGTGATTGATGAACGTTAAACTCAAAAGGAACAGAACATGATCAACCTAGTTGAAATATTGTTTTTAATCTATAAAAGTCAGTTGTGAATTCCAATATGGGTAGAAGTCTTATAGATAATGTTGATCCAATATATATATAGTAGATGCTTTGCTTCCTATATCTTTGGGAAATGACGCTTCCGCGTATCCGCTTCCAAAAAACGTCCACGCTTCGTGCAACATTGTCCCAGATATCATATCCTTGTGCCAGGATGTATACTTGCATCCTTCCATTCCATAGTGCATAGTTTTTCCCATCAAATAGAGGAAATCAATTCTTGGTGTACTCCATGATCTCCCTTCAACCAGTGTTAAAAATATCAGTATCAACAAAATATTGGCGAGGGTCCAGAAAACACCTTATCCGCAATATTGGCAAACATAAAAAAATGCATAGTATATTCATTTTTTCGGATTTTTAAACATATAAAGCAATAACAACATGAAATAGACACATTGGCACATAAATATGAAGAAAGTATTGATATATATGATGTACTGGATGTAAAATAAAAATGATACATCAAAGGTGATACCAAATTTTGTTGATCCCTGATAATTGTCCAATCAAGGACTCAAATGTGGAGAACCAATACAAAATAACATCACATATATAAAAGTATCTCATCATCATGAGTTATATGTATCAAAACAAATAAAACTAGCAGCTATCTATTTGAGATCAGTGCCCTCTCCCTAGCAAATCTTTCTGTTTTTTTCATCAATTGCTTCAAGAACTTTTTGTATAAGCTCCACACTAGAAATCGTACAAAGCATTACATCATGTCCAAGGAGTCTAACCAAATGGTATTTCAACCGTGTAACCCCTTCTGCCATATTGGTCCCACACAATTTGCATGATAGATATGCCCAATTTGTCCCACCATCAGGATCCCCATACTCCCAAAATGGGTCCAAGGCTTTTGGCATATTTGTAGTGAACTAATTCAAACCTAGGGCACTAAAAAAGCAAAAAATTGGCATTAAACACCCCAACACAAAAAAATAATAAGTAATGACCACCTCATTTTAAAAAATATTTTTTTATTACATTATTTGTAATATGAATGAAAAACGGCAATAAGAGGGTGCATAAGAAAGTGAAAGAAAAATGAAGCTTGTTGTGCAAAATTGAAATATGGAGAAAACCCTTGCATTAGCTCATGGGCGTGAAAATCATAGCAAATGGAAAAAAAACAAAGAAGCAAAATGTTGGTAGGCAAAAACCCAAGCAAGCATAACCTTAAATCTATAAAAAAAACATTAACATAAGGATTTTTAAGAACATACCTGTTAATGGAAGAAATGAAGTTTGTCTTATTGATCTTCAATCTTTGATCCACAAAAAAAATTTAGTTGGTGGTGATAATAGTTGTTTGATCCTCAGTCCCTACTTGAAAACCACCACAAAGCTCTTCCCTTTCCTTCTCCAAGACTAAGAAATGAAAATGAACAAATAAAACTACCAAAATCGCTTATCTTGTCCCAGCCCATCTTGCCCTCGGCGATATTTGATGTCGCAGCGCGCTATTTTGCCAAAATATCAACGATATTTCGGAAATATCGCAATATTTTCAGGCAAGAAAATATCACGATATTTTATTGGCGATTTTTCAGCTTGCCAAAAATATCGCAATATTTCCAAATATCGTCGATATTTCATGGATATTATCAACACTGCCTTCAACGATTACACTGATTTTATAGGGACCTGCTCTAATTCCAATTGTTGGAAACACTGAGAGAGGGGTGAATAAGTGTTTATTAGCAATTAGTAACTTATTAATCTTTTCCGAGCACTAATTAATCTTTAGCAGGAATTCAAAAACATAAATAAGCAATAGACAGTGGACATAAGAATTTTTGGGGACCACCGAACGCTTTTCTAATAAGTTCTTTTAATTTTCAGCTCCAACTGAAAAGAAAGCCCCAACTCCCTAGAACTCTAGAAAAGCATTCATTCTCTAACACCCACTAGAAGGACGCCCCAACACCCTGGTTTTATCAGAAGTCAGCTAAAAGGATGCTCCAACAAGCTAGCAAGCTCCAAGTTGCCCTAGCACCACCCTACCACCCTGAAGTGTTTTCAGGCTCCAACCTAAAGGTGACTTCAACCACCTCCCTAGCACCACCCTACCACCCTGAGAATAACAAAATTTAATACAATATTGTGGACTCCCGTACCAGGGACAATGGTCCACTTACAATGATATACAATGATTTTTCTTCAACTGACCAAAAACCCTAAGACCTAAGCCCTTGTCCCAATAACAACCATTGTGACACAGTGACTCTTACAATCCCAATACAATAATATCTTTACAAATTTTCACTAGGCTCCGAGTTTACAATCACAACTGTACAATGAAAGTGTCTCTGAAGTGAGGATGTTGCAGATGATGAAATAGCTGTAAGATGACTAAAACCTCCACTGTTGTAAATGATACGACTAGAGCCAACCAAGACAAACTCTTGTTCCAAACTTTATAACTGATAGTATAATCCTTGCTGTGGTGATGCCTTGAAGTAAACTTCACTGCTGTACAATGATGAAGTCTCTGCAAGCACTGCTAAAGACGAAATTCTTGTAGCCAAGATTCAGACTTCTTGTAGGATGACTGTAACATCCTTGCTGAAGATGACTGTTCTCAAACTACTGTGGGTTGACAGCTGTAGCTTGAGTGAAGATACTAGCAACTGAATAAAACAGGCCACACCAACCCTTTCTTATTTATAGCATTAAAGAGAAACTGCTGTAACAATACACAGTCCTCTGTCTAGGGCTTAACAACAAGAGCTGCACAGCATCATACCTTGTGACATTATTGATTGCAACAACATTTCATCATAGCTTGCTTGAGTCGGCTTGATACATGTGATAGATATGTATGTCTGCAGAATCAAATGAGCCACCGGTGTTCTTTAAACTTTGTTCGAATCTCAGAGAGAGATCATCCACTGACAAGACTGACTTCTTCAGCGCTGTTGCCAAACTTACTTTATAACAAATTTTGGCAATGAAGATTAACACTTCTTTACTGCTGGCTTATGAAAACTAGACTTCTAATTTGATTAATCCATTCTTCCTCAGGGCGGATGATGTTAGATCACCATACTAGCCATTGAACATATACTGTGAAATTCTTCACTGCTCTTCGTAACTGACTTTCACACTTTCGCTGTCCTATCTTGTCCTCAATTTACACCGCAAGGATTACTTCACTCTCTTTTGGACCAACACTATCGCAGTAGTCCAAAAACCTTTCACTGCTTGATAAGGTCAAGGGTCAAATCCAGGCTGAGGTTTTAGTATAGAGTTGATGCCCTAGGACCCTGTAATGTTGCCTCAGAACTGATGACTTAACTGTAGGGATTTGTGCCAATCAGATAGGGCCAAGAACTGCAATATAACCTACACCTGCAATCAAAATAAGCCTAAGCAAATCCCTAATATCCCAAAAAGAAAATGCAGTAGAAAAACCTTATTCTTGACTCTAGGGGCCAAAGTTGTGATCACAGGTCGCAACATGGGTCAAAAGACTTCTTTAGAGATGAGCCTCTCATCCAAAACTGACCTTCGGTCTTCCCTTGAAGGGAACAAGTTCGTACTTCCCGTTAAATACTCCAGAAAACTTGGAATATAAAGATCTCCATTGAGATACAAGAATATATATTAGAAAGTATGAATAAGAATGATTGATACAATTGAGAGTGAGGGAGCTCCTTATATACTAGGCAGGTGCCTCTTCATGGAGGGTCATGTCCCATTTAGAGTCTCTTCATTACTAATCACTAATTAACTAATCATCATTACAATTATCGTCATTATTTATATTTAATATTTATATTATTTATATATTATTTTATTCATAACATTGCCTTCCTCCTCAAAAAAGCGTTGTCCTCAAAGCTTGTTGATAAAAGGGCTTGATTTCTTTTTCTTCTATGAACGTCTTCTTGTCTCGGGACAGTCATCTTTGTCGATACAAGTTGATATGATCCTTGGAGTGACATATAAAATTGTCACACGGAAAAGGGATTGGACCATCCTAGATCAATCTTTTGTGGAACCTTGCGGTGATCGAAAACTTGTGATGAATTGTTATCACTGGATTGACTTGTGCACACTTCAATGTTCTTCAGAACATAAGTTTGTTGTTTATGTTCTGAGTGATAGGGATTCATAGATTGATTGAGATGTTTGTTCTTGTGATTTGGATGATGATAAGGAGTTCTTCTAGTTGGACTTTCCCTTATCATGTGAGTGCCAGTTCCCTGATTTCCTTTAGGTGTTGTTGTTGTTGAGTTGGCATCATCATTTGAACTGCAACTTCTAAATTGTTTTAACTTCTTTTGGTCTCTCATCCTCTTGAGTCGTGATATTAAATTAATCGATATTTATTCCTTTACCTTCAACTTGGACTGACGACTTCGACACTTCTTTCGTGATAAGTTCTTCTAACTTGTTTTCCAATGATTTCCTATCATCCTTGAGTTTCTTAATTTGAATGAGTAGACTTCAATTATGGTCTCTGAGACGTAAAAGTTCCTCATTTTCTGACTCAACAAGGTGACTTCCCAAATGAACCTTCAAACAAAGCCAATTAATCACAGAATTACCCTCTCTTCATAGCTGTCCTTTCCTGCACAAGGGTCGAATAATTTCAAAGTTAACTTTCAAGGAATAACCATTTCAAGTGCATCCTTTGGAGAGATATCAAGGTCTCTTTTATAGATGATCCTTTGAATAGAAGGGGCTTCAAATATTTGACTGTTGGACGGCTTTTTAGGAGTAGCATTTGAATATTCCATGCCTTGTATCCTAAGCTAGGAAGGCCGCTGCCCTTTTGGTGAATGAATTTAACCTTTAATGTACGAAGGAGACTTCATATGGGTGCAAAACACTTGTGATGCCATCCTCAAGATAATTGCTCCACAAAACATGATAAAGAACCCTTATGCTTGATGTCTAATGACAAACAACCAATGAAAGAGTGCCATGTCACCACCCCTTGGGGCTTTTGCCCACTCATTGGGGTCTTTAACTTCAAACGAAGATATCTCACAAATTGTGAAAAACGGTGTGACATGCCACACACTACCAGAAACATCTTGACAAGGAGAATCCATCTAGGGTGGTATGGATGCAAGAATCAATGATTTGACATGTCATATTAGTCGACAAGAGGCGGGTGCTGCTTGGGTTGACATCAATGACAACCAGCTATCAACAGAATTTTAATTTACACTAAAAGATTCATGAATCATAAGTTATGTTTATAAATGGATGATGACTATACATACTAAAAGAGGTCCTGAAGAACAATTAAAATGCATGGTTCTACTCCAGGATACGTGCCTTGAACTCCAGAGCATGTGATAAATTTCTTTCAGAAACACCTATCCACTTCCTCAGCTCAGAATTTCAGTCAGCTTATCATATCTAACTCTAATGAATTTTACTAGCACCGCCAAGTCACTCTTAATCAACACAGTCTTTCCCTATACTAACTTTGGATCACAATTCAAGAAGGCCTGTGGCTGTAAATTATCCATCAAATCTTCAGGATAATCCACATCAAAAGTATTTAGTCACAGGTTCTCATGAAGATTTATGGATAATTTCATACACCGCAGAAAATTTAAAGATATTAAGGCCTGCAAAATTGGATTTAAGATTGCATATTCTGAATGTCATTACAGACCAGGCTTCAAAATAGTTATACAACCAAAAATGTTAAACCCACAAGGCTTGAACCCAAGGCTTCTTGTGGCATTGAATTATCACTCCATAATTAGTGTTAAAATATTTCAGCACAGATGTCCTATGTCACTTAGCATAGACAATTAGCTACAATAATGTACACACCAAAATTAATAAGTTTTCAGCTTACATTTTTCTGGTCTTCATTGCTTTTATGTATCGAGCCTCTTGCGCTGAGTTAGAACTTTTAACATCCCTAAAGAGACCATCAACAGAAACTGTCCTCTCCTGAGATAAAAAAATAGCATTCATGTTTTATGTTAACCTAGAGTTAACTGAATTATCTTATTCTTGGCAACAAAGGCTCTTATCTGCGGAACATAAGCAAAATTCTTAGTTGTTTCGACATTATCTTTTAACATACATTTGCATATAGTCAGATCATATGCAAACATCATCTAAGACTAAGCCTACAAGGCTATTAAATTACTAATAAAATTCTACTCACAGGAGAGATTCCAGCAAATCCTAAATCAGATTCACCAAACTGAACGCTCACAAAATAGTTGTATAGCATTTCCGATATGTCCAATACCTGCCAATTACAAACAAAAAGATAAATGGATGTAAAAGATTAACACTGCAACTCTAGATCCCTAAGATCATGGATTAACTTAAATGATAATGTCAAATTAAAGATTTTAATAGAAAAAATTTACGAATGCCATACATACCTCTACCCATTCTGCACGAAAATCACAATAGGGTGCATGATAAATCTTCACACGACTATCAGTTGTGCAAACAGCAAGTAAACAACTGCACAAAGACTATTCATGGAATTTAGCTCAAATCCAGGCAAGGAGCTGATCTTCTCCCCATGAGTAAAAGCATTTTAACTTTAGTCTATCTTATAACTTTGATCAATATGAAATTATGAAGTCTGTAAAATGAAATAACTAAAACAAATGTTTGTCACAATCTTAGATGAAATCCTAGCTATGTTAGAAGCTTTAAATGCTGTGTCCAAATAGCTGAAAAATAGCACAAGATGAAACTTTGTATGAATAAAACAGTAAAACACGGACATGCATACCCTCCATTTGGAGCCATTCCTTGTTGGGACCAAGCAATAGATCGAACATAAGAACGTACATCTCTTGACAAACAGGTGGGCAAAATGCATCCTGTCAAAAGATCTGCACCAACACCAGAGCTCAATATTTATTGCGTAAACTACACGACCAAAACATATGTATTGAATTCACTTTTCATTTGCAAAATAATATAAGGAAACCAGTGGTGATTGAAAAGTCAAAATAACATATCATGCATGTTCAAGGTCTTTTTGCATCTTCCATTCAAATAGACTTTCCTAACATTGATCAGAGTAGATTTTCCAGTAATTACCAGATTAACAGGCATAGGTGTTACTTTAGATGATTAATTCAAGAAAGGAATAGATCATTCAAAGCGACAGAGACTTCACTGTGAAAGATTTGCGTTCTTAGAAACTTAAGAGGAACTGACTAACCTATAGTATCATATCACAATTCAACATTTTTGGAAAATGCAAGGAAACACATGGGAAACATGTCCCCAGTATGGGGAGCACATTTCCCAGAAACGGAGGCATCTGGGTGCAACCCTGCACACCCTCACGCCCCTTCCCCACCATTTTTTCGCCCAACAGCCCTTTAAGCAATGTTGCAAGAAGTGGGGACGTTTTTTGGAAGTGAAGCACTGGAAGCTTCATTTTCCAAAAATCTAGAAAGCAAAGTGTCTCAGATATATATATTCAAAAAACATCCAAAATACCAAATCAGCTGTAGAAGATATGAAAACATGGATATTTGCACATAAATCAAGATAGATATGGCATCCATTCTACATCAACCATCTAGAATCTAGATTCCTCTCCTCTTGTCTAGCCTTTGCCTCTACTTTCATTTTCTAGGGATATTAGTCAACATTGGCTAATTTTGGTCAAACGGCTAATCCAAACCTTGTAATATGGTATAGAAAGCTTAACATGCTTGATCAATGATTTTGACTTGAGTGAAGGTACATTTTTGCTAGAGCCATGACAAAGGAGTTCAACAATCAACACCACCAACACTGGGGTACATATAGGGCTTGGTGCTCTCGATTAAATGCCAATCACATATTCTCATACATGATATAATCTAATAAAATGTCACAATCCATTGATCCTGAAAACTGTTAAGTCTGCTAATTTTGAATGGGATATGAAATTCTATTTTCTCCATATGAAGTTTGATGAGGTTGGAACCACTCACAAACATCCCGAGTCATTTCATGGTAATGTTAAAAATTTAAGATAATGATAATGAAAGATAAAGGAGAATGTCACTTTTACTTTAAGAAATTAACATTACCATTAGGGAGCATCTAGGAAGTGTCTAGGGAGCATCAAGGAGGCACCTTGGGAGTGTTCGGGAAGCATAATTCCTCACATAACAATTAAAAAACCAAGTCCATGGAACCATCCACATCTCTCTCAAATCCGTTTGCAATCTGTGGAGGAACCATGCAAGATCTGCGACGAAACCGTAGATCGGGCCGACTAAACCATCATGGTTCCGTTTTTCCAGGAACCATGAAAATTTGGTGGAAGGATCAGTGGCGGATCCATCCAAGATGCGAATCCACCTCCTGATTCGGGGGGGCGGATCCTACAACATTCCTTTAAGACAAAACAAAGATAGAAGATTGAGCTTTGAAGAGTCTTGGTAATTAATGGCAATGTTAAAAACTTGATATTCTCCTTCATCTTACCTTTTGTATCCTTTTACTTAAATTCTTGATGACATTCTCCTTTATCTTACCTTTTTTATCCTTGAACTTTTAATATTACCATTAATTGTTTCAAGATGTTTGAGAGTGGTTTCAATTTCCAACCTCATTACACTTATATGGAGAAAGAAGAATTTTGTATCCTATCAAAAATTCAACAGACTTGATAGTTTTCAAGATTGGCAAGATTATAGCCTTCCCACTAAATTCTATCATGTATGAGGGTATTGGATTAGCATTAATCAATACCATCAAGCTATGGGATTTAGCATCATGCAATAATTTGTGAGAGTTAATATTGATATCTCTCACCTTCTAAAATGCCATGTGTATCTTTCTTATTTTATTGCAAGATAGTGTGTTTGCCCCAAAAGAAAAAACTATATATCTATATTTCTTGTAGTTTTTATATACCATGTTTCCCCGTCAAGTGGGTGTATCTCGGGTGGTAGGAAGGAGTTGCTATTGCCCTCCCCAACCTGGTTCCAATCCCACCGATATTAACATGCTCACTCCTTGGGAATCATTTCTACATGAAATATAGCAGGCTCACCTAGACACGGGTGGGTTCTCTGATATAGCTAGTATCGATCTATGTTACAGTGAACCACGCAATATATATATATATATATGATGTTTCCCCACATACCTATTTTGGGGAGGCCACATTTCCAAGTGTTCCCATTTCATAAACTTGTACACATTTTGTGCAACTTAAGCCATTTTTCTTAGTACTTATTAGATTCTAAATGACGAATCTAAATCAATGTATACAACATTTCATTTTTCAATCTAAATCGTGTTTATATCATTTAAAATTTTGAATTTAGTATTCTACTATTTACTATTGTTAATTTTAGGTATGTTCTATGCTGAGACCAATTTACTTCAATTTTTCATTTTTATCTCAATATCAATTCCAGATTGGCAATCACATCAGCATGATAGTAAAGTGCAGATAGAACATAAACATAAATATTAGAAGACAAACCAAGACAAGAGGACACAAGATGTGGTGCCAGCCATGGACAAACCCCAATGTGGGGAAACCCTTCATTAATTCTTCTTATATTCTTCAATAGTTCAACAGAGAGAGAGATAGTACATATACATCAGAAGTCAACATTTTGACTTGTCATAATAAGAGTAGAGATCTTCTCTAAGAAGATGACACATGAGGTAGCAGATCTGAACTCAGGTGATTCCATTACCATGTTGCACCCATCACTGTGTTGCACCCATCACTATGTTGCACTTCATCATCACTATGCTGCACCATTCATGTTGCACTTCATCATCACTGTGTTGCACCATTCATGCTACACTTCATTACACTATGTTGCACCCATCATACACTCAATGCGCACTACAATACTGCCATGGAACAACCTTAGCTGCTTGTTATGGCCCGTAGCCTAGCAAAGCAACTGGTTGTAGCAATAGATTCTTCCAATAGATCTCATGAACCCTTTATTCATGCCCAGACATAATCTTGCTACAACATTGATTGCTACACTGTTACAAGTTGCATTTAGAGCTTCGTTGGCAGGCTTAGAGTTTCCTTTAACTCTCTCTGTTGACTACAATATTAAGGCCTCTTTCTAGCTGTGAATTCTAACCATACTTGCTAAGGAAAGGCCTCCTCTGGACAGCATACAAACTCAGTGATAGGGGACCTTTATTGGCAGCGGATGTCGGCTACACCTCCCAACTAATTAGGGCAGCGTATGGGAGTCTAACTGCTGCGGAGTTAGAGCCCAATACATCAGCGGATTTGGGCTCTTTTAGATCATACATTTACTGCGTATAGGAACTTTCTTGACAACACTTAGGGCCTTTCTTCTTAGGCCTCCTTTATACAGTCATTAGCGCTCCTATTCTCTGCGGCTAGGGCATAATATGACCCCCCTTACTCTGCATTAGGGTTGTCCTCCATGACAGCGAAGAGCTTTCATCCATGAGTGTGTTAGGCCTTTTCATTGAGAGTGTTAAGGTCATCTCCATGTTAGGGTCATCACCATGACAACGTTAGGCCTTTATTGATGTGCAGCCATGATTCCTCTAGGACAGAGATTAAGTCACTTTTGAACAGCATCTTAAGGTCTCTGCGTTTAGGGCATGACAACGTTATAACCCTTGATGTACTTATAGAAGCCTCCTCCATGACTACGTTAGGAGGCTTCTTCATTAAGAAGCGTTAGGGCCTTATTAGGGCAACGTTAGAAGCCTATCTTCATAATTGTGTTAGGCCTTCATCTCCTTGTCGGCGTTAGGAGCTACGGCATCTTCTTTAGGGCTCCGTAGAGCCTTCTTTCCCATAACAGCATCTAGATCTAGGGCATTTCCTCTTAGGGCAGCGTATTCTCTTAGGGTCCTCTTCTTCCGCCAAAACCTGAATGAGTGGAGAGGAAGAGATCACAAGAGATGAGTGACTAAATGACTTGAAGGCCACCTCTATTTATAGTAAAACGTTGAAGATAGATGGGAGTAATTTAGTCGCTGGCTGACCTTGACGAATTGTCACATAACACAAATAAATTCATATCTCCATGAATACTTGTCGGAATCGGATGATCTTTAGATCAATCCTACACCTCTCGACGAGAGGAATCCACAAAAAATATCAGTTGCCATAAATAAGAAGACCCACATGGAGTTTTTCCCTAGTTGCCAATTTTAACACTCCCTCTCAACTAGGGAGAACTCCATCTACTAATCCATCTGTCAATTCGTACTATCTCTACCATCAGTTCCCTGCACTGCTTTGCTCTGCTCTGTTGAACTATGAAGAAGAAGAAGTGATCGAGAATGTGTCATACCATTCTCTACTAACCTGAAGTCAGTCCCATATAAAGACAGTGTCTCATACCACTCTTATTGATCTGAAATCAGTTTCAAATAAAGAGTGTCGAAACACTCTTACTGATCCGACATCAATTCCAAATAAAGAGCTTGTCTCATACCACTCTTATTGACCTGAAGTCAATTCCATTGATCCCAGATCAATATAGATCATCCTAGCATAGGGAGTATAGTAGTTACACGATGCGTCCATTGATACTACTATGGTCCCTATCCTCATTTCCCTACTCATTGGCCAAATGAGAGGTACTTCCTCTGAGTCCCACACTGCATGGGTAGCATGTCTCGACAAGAGAAGGATGAACCACTCATCCTGCCTACATGTCGCCATGAGGTATCCCACGGGAAGGCTAAACCACTCACCCTATACACAACAAATCACTAGGGGAAGGCTGAACCACTCACCCTATGAGTGTGTCTCGGTAAGAGAAGAATGAACCACTCATCCTACCTACATAGCAAACCACTAGGAGAAGGTTGAACCACTCACCCTATGGTTGCCCATCACTCCACAAAGTACCCCCAAGCCCCTCGGAACTCCTAGAGCTCAATGTCCATATCATACAAGGCCTTCAGGAGAGAGTCTCTCCACAACTCCTAGTTGTTCTTGAAAAGTCACAAATTTGACCTTTCTCAAGGACTTCATTAGAATAACGGCGACCTGCACATCAGTCCCAGAGTGATGGACCCTTCTTGCTCCCCGTTGTACCATATCCCAGATAAGGTGGTACCTAATGTTTATATGCTTGGAGCGATCATAGAACACGAGATTCCTCAACAATCGAATCCCCCTTTGGTTGTCACAGAAGATCACGATGGTATCTAGTACATGTCCAAACAGCTTCACTGAAGAGCTTCCACAACCAGACAGCTTCAAATGAGGCCATACTCGTAGCTATGTATTTGGCCTCAGCGGTTCTCAAAGCAACCGACTTCTGCTTCCTGCTCATCCAGGATATCTAAGCTAAATCCAAAGAGAACTAGCACCCATAAGTGCTCTTGCGATCCTCCACGATGCCTGCCCAATCAGCATCGAAATAACCATGCAGCTTCACATTTCTGGCAGTGTATCTCAATCCATGAGAGATTGTGCCCTGAAGATATCTCAAATGATTCTTGGCACTGATCCAATGAGGCTCAACCATATATGAGCTCAACATGCTAACTGCAAAACATATATCCGGACAGGAGTTCACCAAGAACATCAATGCTATTATGAGTTTATGAAACTCAGGGGCATTTCCCAAATCAGGTCTAGCAGCACTACCACATAACTTCTTAAGGTCAAGCTCCATCGAAGTAGTCACGGGCTTGCAGTTCACCATTCCAAATCCGGAATCCAACTCCCTCTTACTTTTGCAAATGAGAGGGTCTATCATCCACAACCTCAAAGCAATGGTTTGGATCGGCTTCACTCCTAGTGAATCTCAACTTCATCAGACAGTTGTCTATCCTTTCATACCAAGCTCGGGGTGCTTTCTTCAAGCCATAGAGGGCTTTCTTCCACCTGCATACATGAGATTCCCGATCATGAATCTCAAAACCCTCAAGTTGTTCCAAATCTGTGGACTTGCTACATGAGGGGAATGGTCCCCTTGTAAGTTTTCCTTTGGTACATCTCGGACATGTACCTCCATGCTCTTCTTGAATTCAGGCATCCCTGTCACCATCTGACTCACACCAAGTAGGGCCCCATAATGAATATGGGCAGACCTCCGGTGTCATAGAAGAGATGTGTCACATGACATGGTCCCCATTGGACTTCCTGTAGCTTGATACAAATTGCCAAACCTGAACTCAAAATCATCTTTAAAAATTCTTTATCCACACACGTACCTTTCCATCAACGAATGCCACCTTGAAACCTTTGTCTTCCATTGTCGAAATGGACACCAAGTTCTTCTTGAGATCAGGTACACTACCCTAATCCAATTGAAGAGTAACATTCCCTACACCCTTTATGGGATAGGTGGCATTGTCTCCAAGAATAATCTCCAAGTTTGTTTCCTTCTCCCTTTAGATTAGAGAGAGGTTCCTTGTGTCTGGTGAAGTGCCTTGAAGCACCACTATCAATATACCACTTTCCCAAAGTGTCCAAAGGAGAGAGGTAGTGAAGAGGGATTACTCCTCTTATTTATCCGAAACAAAATTTGTTTCCTCATACCTGGAGATCCTTGCTTTCTTGAAGAGTTGGCCATTTCCTTGATGACCTACATTCCTTTTTCCTTTGCCATTGTACCTGTCATTCCTCTGATCATTAAAGATACCCTTGGAATGATTCTTATCATCATCAAGTGATATGTCCCTTCTATTCGGGCACTCCCACGCATAATGGCCAGACTTATTGCAAGCAAAGCATCTGCCTTTCCTTCCACCCTTAGTGTACTTATTCTTTGTAGCTAGTGCATTTTATGGAGGCTCGGGGATTCTATCATTTACGTAATCTAGTACTTCTTGCTCTTCCAATGTCAGATTCAGAGACATCTTCCATCCATGACCGGAGCTTGTCTTCAGTTGGGAATAGTGATGAGGAACCCATTGAGCCTTTGACCTTGTCCAACTGTCTTCGGTGATTGCTCTTTCACTCTTGCTTGGGCTCTGTCTTCACCTCAGCTCTAATACCATGTTAATTTTAGGTATGTTCTATGTTGAGAGCAATTTACTTCAATTTTTCATTTTCGACTCAATATCAATTCCAAATTGGCAATCACATCAGCATGATAGTAAAGTGTAGATATAATATAAACATAAACATCAAAAGACAAGCCAAGACAAGAGGACACAACATGTGGCGCCAGCCAAGGACAAACCACAATGTGGGAAAACCCTTGATCAATTCTTCTTATATTCTTCAATAGTTCAACAGAGAGAGAGATAGTACATATACATCAGAAGTCAACATTTTGACTTGTCATAATAAGAGTAGAGATCTTCTCTAAGAAGATGACACATGCGGTAGCAAATCTAAACTCAAGTGATTCCATCACCATGTTGCACCCTGTTGTCGCACAGATTGTCACAACAACGCTCACACCGAGGGCTGTCACCCTGATCCCTGATCTCTCTGTTTAAGCCTGTCTCCCGCGGCTAAGGGGGGTAGACCCTATGGGATAATGGATGACCAACTAGGGACCAGTTGGGTTTGGAGACAGAGGGGCAACAAGCACTTAATTGATTTTATTAAGTTAATAGACCAGTGCCTTATGAAATAAATGATTAAATGATTATTTATCAAATGCTGCAGAAATATAAACTCATGTAAAATAATCATTTATCATCAAATAACCCGAGCGATGTAAGATTTTCAACAAATGCACAACGCCTTAACGATGATCCAGCAATTAAACTTAAAGAAAAATTAAATGCTTTAAATGATCATAAAATTTAAATGTTGATCAGTTACCACTCTCACATAGCTAACTTTAACTAAACATTTAAGTGCATTTAGCTATAGAGAAATGGAACATAAACATTGCAAAAGTCACCAAAAACGAAATTTTCAATTTTTTATTAA
>APFE031158054.1:275767-297671 GCA_000404065.3 Pinus taeda | reverse complement strand
TCACATTAATATTTTATTTTCCCTAAGTTTAGACTTAGGGACTCCATTAAAAACATTAATTATTTTAATATCTCCCAACCTGTTTAGAATCTGCCCAAACCCTTTCTGGGTACTGGAGATCTCACGTGCCTTAGCCTCTCCACCAATTTCCGTGGCTAGAGCACATCCAATGCTACTCCAAATCAACACCAAAATGATCCCATGCATTGCAATGCCTATCAAACCAAGGTCTCCTTCATCCTTGGGCACGAGCAAATGTCCCAAGGCACCAAGCTGAGACCCTTAGCCCCTCCATACTTGGCCCACAAATACGAGCACAAGATCTACTCCAAACCAAAAAACTATACCCTCTTGAGAAGCCAACAGGATATACATTATAAAAATACCCCCAAGAGTGAAATGGGGTGACTTGGTGTTGTAGCCCCAGACTGCTGCAGATGGGCAGGATCCTTGAGGAGTCCACCTCGTGGATCAATTCCTTGCTACAGGGGCCTACAATATTTAGTAGTAGGATGGATCAGTGACAGTAAATGCAATCAGATGCCAGAGTGGCAGACGTAGAGTCTAGTAGCAATCAGATACTGAGAAGCGCAGTGCAGAGTTGGCAACAACGAAGTTGGCATAATGCAGAGATAGTAGCAGCACAGATTCCTCAGTGACAGCGCAAATACCAGCAGGAGTCAGGACTCGGGAGATAAATGCATCATACTGATCACAGTTGATTCAGAATTTAGGATGCTTTTCAGTTATAGATGTTGCAGTTGCAACAGTAACAAATGAAAAGGGAGTTGCAGTGCAAATGCAGTGTTGGCAGCAGTATGGCAGGCAACATAGATGCAGTGTACATTAGAGTTGCGCAGTAGTTGGTGGGCAGCAACAGATAGACATCAACAGTGTGACAAGAGATGATGCAGAGACAGGGTGTTGTCACAGGATGTGCAGTAGAGCACTAGAACACATTCCTCGCTAACAGGGAGTGTTAGTTTTTGTAGCATCGGATGTGTTCAAGCTACGAAATTTTGTCAAGAGGCTAGAATACATGAGATCTCCAAAACCCAAAAATCGTTTCTAGAAATTCAACATAGAAATGACTTAATTAGATTATTAGTCAGTTTTTTAATATTTCCTAAAGTCTAAACTTAGGGAATATGACTAATTAATCATAATTAATTAAGTCAAGGTGTGAATGTTCTAGAAACTCATGCAGATCGAATTCAAGATAATCCTAGCCATCAATTAAGATCTAATCCTGGTCGTTGAAGTCTCAACAGAGGATTATAAGAAGAAGTCAATGGGGCTTGGAGAAGACACTTGAGCAGATCGATTTCCAGAGTAGTAGCAATCAGTTGTCGAAGAGAGCTAGAGATCGAAGTAGTGTGAGAGGAGCAGGGACAGTGAGTTGAAGGAAAGATTTTCCAGATCCGGGGAGGCAGTCGCAAGTGAGTCAAATTAACCCAAAGAGGCAGCGTTGAGGGATTGCGTAGTGCTTCAATTAGGCAAATCGATTTGGAGAGAAGGAAATTCGTTCTCAGTTCCAGAGGTCGAGAAGGAGTTCCATAGGGTTGGAGAGACAATTTTCTCAACTTCCAGAGGCAGAACAACTTCATCTGAGCCCAGTTCGAAGCAAGTCGTTGAGCCGCAACATAGAGGCTAACGCAGTGCTCCAAGAAGTCGAGTTTTGATAAGGAAAGTCGAGCCAGAGATTGCGTATGGGAGAAGGGTAATTCCCTTTAGTATTTTACTCAGATTTTCTTGTTGTTACTCAGATTTTCTTACTATACAAATTTATGTGTGTGTGTTGGCATTTCTTCCATCATTTATTATTCTACAGTTTTATTTGTGTATGTTGTTGTGTGAGTTATTCGGTATTTGTTGTAGGAAACAACAAATAAATTGTTAAATTTAATTAATAATTAGGAGAGTAATTTCCAGTTGTTGCAATAGGATTCGGATTTCTAAATTTTCACAAAAACCCAAGCTCATTTTTGACATTTTCCATTACCCCTTTAAGATGAAGCAGTTTATGACTCATCAGGTTTAGTATACACAAGAGTTCCTTTCTTTTAATCAAGCATTAAATGCTTGAGGAACTGGGTGATGGCTAATAAGGGAGGCAAAGCTCATACTAGGCTTTTGACTATGCACTAAATAAATGTTCCAGCCATATGTTGCATTTTACATCTTTCTTTCATTATGGCTTTCTTTTGCTTTTACCTTTCCTTTAGCTACATCAACTTCGAGGGCTAAGTTTTGTTAGAAAATGTAACTATGTTCGGTCATTAATAATGTACTTGAGTCATTATGTAATGTACTTGTCAAAAGAATAAAGAAAAGAGTTTTTATTATTGTTACAATGACTTATTAAAGCATGGGTTTCATGATTGGGTCATCATTATATTAGTCAAAGTCCCCATTATGGACTCCTAGGATTAATATTGAGTTTATAGAGTTAGTGTACATTCAAAGAGACCCTTCTTGGGCTTTTGAATCATGTAAAAAGGTTTTGTATCAAGTCAAATATGAATTATGTACCCTCCACATCAAGTCGGCCTATGAGAGATCAAGTCAGCCTAAGGACCCTAATTCGACCCACAAGAAGTCTATATATACAAGGAGGTCGAAGTCATTTGAAGCATAAACTCTCAAGCTAGTTCGATATCTCAAGAAGCATTGGAGAAGTGCGAAGTCTGGTGCCGAGAGGTCGAAAGAAGTGCGAGTTTGGGGAAGTCTATAGAGAGGAAAAAAATCGAGATTTTGGTGCCTCTTTCTCTCTGTTTCGTGGTTTGGATCGGGAGATTGAAGTCTAGATTTCGATGTTGCCGGACGCTGCCTGTTGTCGGAAGCTGTTGCCTAGTCAAGGTTGTTGGAAGGGGTCGAAGATCTGGGAGGCTGACTTGGTGTGGAGGGAAGTCTAGTCTTGGTCTAGGGTGAAGAGTCTCAAAGAATACTATTCAAAGGAAGTATTATCTTGACTAGGTTTTCCCTCGAAGGGGCTTTTGCCCTGGCATGTGCCTATATCTTGTGTCTCTTGTTTTCTGATATTCATACACACATAATATGGTAATTGCTTGATGAAAGATAAGATAATAAAGAAGTAAAATAAGCCAACACACTCACGAGTCACAAGTAATTATCAAGAAAGGAGAATCAAACCCTAATATAATCACTTCGATTTTACAAGCTAAGATCAAGAAGAGTCAAAGATCACTTTGTTAGCATGGATTCTCCCTCTATGGTGAACTACATAAGAATAGGTTACAACACTGCTGGAAGTTGGATTAAGAAGATCATCTACTACTTGTTCAACAAGCTCGAGAGTCAAGGATTCTTGGTTGCCCTTACAGGTTCTCTTACTGATGATAATGGATGGATCATTGATAGTGGAGCACCGAGACACATGATAGGTGAAAGTAAGCAACTTCATACACTATCAAAGGAGCCATCCTCTCATGCAGTGGAATTGGTTAACAAAAGCTATGTTGTTAGAGGCCTGGGAACAACATCATTAAAGTTGGATAACGGAACAAAGCTCCATCTCAACAACATTCTCTATGTTCCAGGTTTGAAAAAGAATTTACTTTCTATTTCTTGTTTAGAAGATAAAGGGGAAAGAGTTGCTTTTGTTGATGGAAAAGTATTGGTTTGGGGAAAGACTAGCATTGATAAAGCTAAGGTTTTTGGAGTTCATGAAAGAAGCCTTTACCAAGTCATTACACCACCTCCTCAAGCCTTGGTTCATATGGAAATAAGTTTGATCGAGCTATGGCATAGGAGGTATGGTCATCTGCATTACAAGGTCATCCCTTCTCTTAGTCAACTAGTTCATGGTATTCCTAATATGAAGTTAGATCATGAAGGTGTGTGCAAGGGATGCTCTCTGGGGAAAAATACTAGAAAGAAATTTCATAATAGTGAAACTAGGTCTAAAGAGATATTAGACCTCATCCATTCCGATGTGTGTGGGGCCATGTCTAACAAATCACTTGAAGGTCATCTTTACTATGTGTCATTCATTGATGACCATTCTAGGAAGACATGGCTCTACCTAATCAAAACTAAAGATGAAGTATTTGATAAGTTCAAGGAGTTTAGGGCTGAAATGGAAATCCTAAACGAAAGAAAGATAAAAACTTTGAGGTCTATCAATGGTGGGGAATACACTTCTAAAGAGTTGATTGCATATTGTAAGGAAGCGTGTATTAAGAGGGAGCTCATTGTTCCCTACTATCCCGAACAAAATAGATTGGCCGAAAGGAATAATAGTTCAATTGAAGAAGGCATTCGAACTATGCTCCTTGATCAAGATCTACCGAAGTTCTTATGGGGAGAAACAGTGATGACTATCGTATACATTCAAAATAGAAGTCCTCATAGGAGTCTTCATAATACTACACCCAAAGAAGTATTCACAAGGAAGAAGTTGAGTGTGGATGACCTTTGAATCTTTGGAAGTCCAGCATATATCCATGTTCTGAAAGACAAGCGAAAGAATTGGACTCGACTAGTATCAAGGGAATATTTGTTGGTTATAGTCTTTCCTGAAAAGCATATAGAATCTACATAAAGGAAGGAAGACACGTTGAAGTAAGCAAGGATGTCATATTCGATTAAAATCAGGCTTACAAGAAATCAAAGGATATTCCTATTGATTTTGATGATGAAGAAGTTCCCATATATGAAGAAGAAGTTCATCATTAAAGCTCTACTACAAATATCGAAGAAGAAGGACCAAGTGAGCCTATTCAATCGGTGGCTGTCCCAACCACAAGGAAGAGGCCAAATTGGTTCAAAGCTACATTAGAAGATGTTGAAGGACGTGAAGCTATGAAAGGTTCCTTCAGGGAAAGTAACAAACCAAAGAAATAATTTGGCTATGCTACATATATGACGAAGTTAATTGAAGTCGAACCATCTACATTCAAGGAAGTTGAGCATGAAGAGGTTTGGGAGATAGCTATGTAAGAAGCATATTTATCCATCATGAAGAATGGGGTTTGCGAGATCGTTCCTAGACCTAGTGACAAATCAGTTGTCACATCGACTTGGATCTATAAAATCAAATATGTTGTTGATGGAAGTATAGCCAAGTACAAAGCAAGGTTCGTCGCAAGGGGTTTCTCTCAAAAATAAGGCATTGATTATGAAGAAACCTTTACACCTACAACAAGGTACACTACCATTAGATCGTTGGTTTCATTAGTTGCTACAATGGGGTGGAATATCCATCAAATGGATGCTAAGACCGCCCTTCTGAATGGGACCATCGATGAGGAAGTGTATCGAACAACCAGAGGGCTTTGAACTTGATGTGAATAGCAGGGACTCTCATGTTTGCAAACTTAAGAAGGCCCTATATGGTTTGAAGCAAGCGTCGAGGGCATGGTATGCAAGGATGGATGCATATCTACTTAGAATTGGGTTCGTGAAAAGTTTTGTTGATCTGAATCTCTACATCAAGGTCATGAATAATGAGCCCATCATTATTCTACTATATGTGGATGATTTATTCATCAGAAGTGTAGAGCAAAGAATGCAAGAATGCAAGAAGATGTTGGCAGTTGAATTTGAAATGAAGGATCTAGGACTAATGCACTATTACCTAGGTCTAGAAGTATGGCAGAGATCTAGGGAGATATATTTGGGGCAAGGAAAGTAAATCATCAAGTTATTGCAGAAATTTGGGGTGATGGATTCCAAGCCGATGACTACTCCTATGATCACCAACCTCAAGAAGTTGAGGAGCTCTAACTCTAATCTCATGGATCCTACCTCATATCGACAGTTGGTAGGTTCCCTGATGTCTCTGGGGAATACTAGGCCAAATATATGTTTTGCAGTAAACATTCTTAATTAGTTTCAGTTGGAGCCTCGTCATGATCATTGGATAGCTAGCAAACATATATTGAGGTATCTTTGTGGCACTATACATCATTTCCTAAAGTATGATAGTAAGGAAGTCAAGCTAATTAGCTTCATAGACTCTAATTGGGGTGGCAGTGAGACCGATGGAAGGAGCATTACTGGAGGATGGCAGAGATCTATGGAGATATATTTGGGGTAAGGAAAGTACATCATCAAGTTATTGCAGAAGTTTGGGATGATGGATTCCAAGCCGATGACTACTCCTATGATCACCAACCTCAAGAAGTTAAGGAGCTCTAATTCTAGTCTCATGGATCCTACCTCATATCGACAGTTGGTAGGTTCCCTGATGTCTCTGGTGAATACTAGGCCAAATATATGTTTTGCAGTAAACATTCTTAATCAGTTTCAGTTGGAGCCTCGTCATGATCATTGGATAACTGGCAAACATATATTGAGGTATCTTCGTGGCACTATACATCATTGCCTAAAGTATGATAGTAAGGAAGTCAAGCTAATTGGCTTCACAGACTCTGATTTGGGTGGCAGTGAGACCGATGGAAGGAGCACTACTGGAGGATGCTTTAGTCTGGGAGTCGCTATGATCTCGTGGATCAGTAGGAAGCAAGATCCCATTGCATTGGGTAGTGTCAAGGTAGAATATGTGGCTGTGTGTGAAGTAGGAAAAGAGGTTGTTTAGTTAAGGAAGCTTCTGACCGACTTGTTCGAGAAGTCTTTGGGTCCTACTGTGATCAATTGTGACAATCAAAGGTGTATCAAGATGTCTAGAGATCCAGTGTTTCATTCAAGGACGAAACATATCAATAATAAGTTCCACTTTATTAGGAACTTGGTGCAGGATGGGATCGTGAAGTTGGAGTATGTCTTGGCAGATGAATAGGTAATAGACATACTAACAAAGCTTATTCCTAATAAGAAGTTTGAATATCTAAGGAACCTACTTGGTTTGGTAGATATTGTTGATTGTATCGATGATAAGAAAATGGAAGAGATTTGTTGAGACTTTGCGAGTGAAGCATTGCCTGGGGAGACATCTGGCAGGCACTTTGTGTTGATGTCTGGATCCCAAAGTTCAAAAGGTGGTGTTGATTATTGAGCTTTGTTTTCAATACACACTTGTATGTTTGGGTTGGTGGTTAGCAAGTAAGCCTAATAGTACCTAGAGAGGTTGAAAGATTGAGTCCACCTTATTCCAACTTGGATAGATTGCCCTGGTCAGGAATCTAGTTTGTGGCATTATGGTGCCTAAACTGTTGAGTGATTGATTGGATAGATTGCCCTGCTCAGGAATCTAGTCCATGGCATTGCGATGCCTAAAAGTTCTTCATGATTCGTATAGTTTGAGATCTTCTATTGTATTTGCACATTATGAATACCTCTCTAGTTAAGAGGGAGCGTTAGAAAATGTAACTATGTTCAATCTTCAATAATGTACTTGAGTCGTCTGCTTGGGGTAGCTCAATTGGCAATGGCCGTGGAAATGAAGTCTCACCAAACCGGAAGTCTTGGGTTCAAATCTTGTGCTATCCCCTCGATCGGGGTGAGAAATTGGACATGATGAAGATACAGTCCTACCAAGCTTACAAAAAAAAATAATGTACTTCAGTCATTATGTAATGCACTTGTCAAAAGAATAAAGAAAAAAAAATTATTATTGTAACAATGACTTATTAAAGCATGGGTTTCATGCTTGGGTCATCATTATATTAGTTAAAGTCCCCATTGTGGACTCCTAGAACTAATATTGAGTTTACAGTCATTGTACATTCAAAGAGACCCTTCTTGGGCTTTTGAATCATGTAAAAAGGTTTTGTATCAAGTCAAATATGAATTATGTACCCTCCATATCAAGTCGGTCTAAGGACCCTAATTCGACCCACAAGAAGCCTATATATACAAGGAGGTCGAAGTCATTTGAAGCATAAACTCTCAAGCTAGTTCAATAGAAGAGTTGGAGAAGTGCGAAGTCTATTGCCAGGAGTTCGAAAGAAGTGCAAGTTTGGGGAAATCTATAGAGAGGAAGAAAATCAAGATTTTGGTGCCTCTCTCTCTCTCTGTTTCATGGTCTGGATTGGGAGATTGAATTCTCCTAAGATTTCGTTGTTGCCGGAAGTTGTTGTCTAGTCGTAGTTGCTGGAACGGGTTGAAGATCTGGGAGGCTGACTTGATGTGGAGGGAAAGTCTGATCTTGGTCTAGGGTGGAGAGTCTCAAAGAATACTATTGAAAGGAAGAATTATCTTGACTGGGTTTTCCCCTCGAAGGGATTTTTTCCCTGGCATGTGCCTATATTTTGTGTCTCTTGTTTTGTGATCTTCATACACAGATAATATGGTAATTGCTTGATGAAAGATAAGATAATAAAGAAGTAAAAGAAACCAACACGCTCACAAGTAATTATCAAGAAAGGAGAATCAAACCCTAATATAATTACATTGATTTTCCAATAAGTTTTCGAGCCCATACTCAAGGATGAGGATGAAGGGCGCTGAACCCAAAGACCAATGACCACTAGGTCAAAGAATGAAGATAAGGAGAGAGATGGAAAATGGTAAGTATGGATTACCTTGGACACACTACTTCAATTAGTGCTTCACCAATATTGCTCTTCCTAAAACCCTAAGGCCTCAAAGTAGGTCCCAATAAACTAGAGTCAAATACTAACCGTCAAGGTGAAACAAGGGAACAAGAATATAGTCGGCATTGGGCAATTATCCTGTTTTCCACTTGATCCATATTAGTATGACCATAACATTAAGTGAAACTTGAAAGCACATGATTGCAAAAATGGTTAAAGTATCTGTCGATGGCTGACGCACCTTCCTTCAAGAAGGAATGTCAAATCCAAGAGAAATCTAACCAAACCAACAAGTGGAGGATCCTCGCATTATGTTATGTGTTGATCATATAGGTTTGCTAGCTGGCTGTCCAAAGAGGAGAAAGATTTTCTCCTATGGGTTACCCATTTTCTGGTGGGTAAAAGGGACTATCAAGAAGACTCTAAAAGGATCAAAGTTAAAACTCTAGTTGAGAGCTGAAGGTGCCAAACCTAACCCCTGGGTGGTGTCAAAATTCTACCGCAATTAATATGGTAATTATTCACCGTCTTTTAACGATTATTTCTCCCTACAAATTAATTTACTGCAAATATTGAATAAAACACCATTAGAAAGTTCACCAATTAAATAAATCACGGGAACAGAGAAAATCACACACATAAAATGCACACCAATATTTTTGGACAAATTGTCCCTAGAAAATCCCGGAGATGGGGAAAGCCAATTTTGCATATGAGGGTTTTATTAATCTTCAACAAATTTGTAATTGAGATAATACATAAACTGCTTCTAAATTAGCAAAGCACTGGCTAATTGTTTCCTTCACTTCTGCAAGCAACTTTGACATGGAAGCTATTTGGCCCTTTCAATTAATTCAGCCATCCTGTACGGCCCAAAATTGACCCACATGGGCGACCTGGAGAATCCACTGGCAAATCACACTCCCTGTTAGAATAATTCGACCTCCACTAGAAAATAGATATCACTGGTAAACTCAGCTTCTCTACAAATTGATCACTTTGGCAATTTCGCTCTTTCTTCAACAACTCGACCTCTCTTTGGCAAATTAGCCTATCTCTATCAATTTGCACCACCTAGAGAAACTCATCCTCTGCATAATACTTCTATCTCCCTCTGTCATTAAGAAACTAGAAGTCATTGTGAAGAAATTTTCTTTGGCAACTCGATGTCAATCGTTGTTGAACCCTACTGTTGGTGTCTTCCACGCTATCACTGCACCCTTGCTCACTTGAATTGTGGTTCCAAGAGCCCCATCGATTTCCTCTTATAATGTCTCGTTGATGAATAAAATGGCCACTATCTAATAATAATCGATGGCTAAGATCATCTAGTCACTTTTCTAGAAGTCACTAGAGAGAAATTGACTTGTCTCAATTAATACTAATTAATTAACTCATTTCCCTAAGTTAGACTTAAAACTGGTTAATAAATCTAATTAAGACATTTTCTCTTTATAAAATAAAGGGGGATTAGAAATAATTAATCCACTCGTGTTTCTAACCTCATTGACACCTCCTAAGACTAGAACACCTGTTCAAGCTACACAAACTAACACTCCTCTTAGCGAGGAAGGTGTTTTGCATAACACCCATCTTATCTCTAAAGAAGATGAATCTCACCTTCCCCAAGACCTTCGTCATGATGTTTGCTATTTGTTGATCAATAGGTACATAGTGTTGTTGAACTATCTCACGATGTGCACAATCCCTGATGAAATGATATCTAATGTCTATATGCTTTCACTTGTCATGGAACACTGAATTCTAAGATAGCCTAATGCAACTCTGTTTGTCAAAGTGTATCACGGTTTCTCCACCCTCTGACCATACAAGGCTAATAATAGCTTCCAAAGCCAAATGGCCTCGCATGTCACCATGCTAGCTGCTACGCACTCTATTTCCACACAACTTAGTGCCACGAACTTCTGCTTCTTCCTATACCAAGAGACAACTATAGCTCCCATGTTGAAACAACACCCTAAAGTGATTTTCTTATCCACTGTACTTCCTGCCCAGTGTGCATTGTTGAAATTGGCAGCCAGGGAGAAATTCCTGAGGGAAGCCCAATTGCCCAAATCAAGAATTCAATTAGTCAAAAGGAATCACATTAACAAGGTCAAAGAAAAATATTAAGAGCGAAATTTAAATTTGAATTTCTCCCTCCAAATATTTTCAAGTTGGCTCTAATAATGGTTATATCCATTTGGTCGTATGAGGATCTATATAAAGGAGATTTCATCATTCGAAGTCACACAGACTATTCCTCTGCAGTTGATTGGCTTAGATATTTGATTCAATGTGGAAAAAGTCGAAGTCGGGATTAATTCGGCAAGTGTCCAAAAGTTGAAAAACTCGTCAAAGTCGGGAGTTCTTTGAAAAAGTCGGTAAAAAGTCAGCAAATTAAAAAAACACAAAATTATTCATTTTTTTTTAATTTTTTTAACATCTAGAGTATCCACAACATCAAATAAATGCATTTCCACATAAACATGTAAAGTAAGCTAATATATAATATGTATTGAAGTCTAGTGCTACATCACATATCAAAATAGTGAATCAACTCCTGAATTTTGAGTCCTGTCTGAGTCTCAACTCTCGAGTCAAAATATCAACAAAAAACATAATAAATGTATATCATGAGTCATCTAAAAGTCATCAAGTAATCAGTCACTGAGATCCTCTTCCCCTTTTAATTTTTGTTTCCTAATTGTATTAAGAAATAAGTCATGCATTTATTCAATAGATTGTAATCTGCTTAGGTAATAAGGTGTCAGGTGGTAGGTCCAATGAAAATTAACAGTTAGTATCACAGTAGATGTGAAAATTAACGCTTGGTGACTCCAAGCTGCTTATTTTCTAAGAAAACAGTAGATGTTAGATTACTAACCTAGCCTCGGCATCTATTATTCAAAAACTCTTTGAGGTAAAATCCACCTCTGATACATAACCTTTCCCCACATTTACAAGGAGTTCACCACTAAAGAAGATTCCCTTTCAAGATGTGCTCTCATTGCAGGAAGGATCTTTGCTGTCACAAGATTTCACAAGTACTTTGTTCCTGTTTGAAAAATGGGTTCTTTTTTGAGGCACTGGTTTTGTTTTTTTTGGACAGGTTAGTAATCTAATAGTTAGTATCACAGTAGATGTGAAAATTAACGCTTGGTAACTCCAAGCTGCTTATTTTCTAAGAAAACAGTAGATGTTAGATTACTAACCTAGCCTCGGCATCTATTATTCAAAAACTCTTTGAGGTAAAATCCACCTCTGATACATAACCTTTCCCCACATTTACAAGGAGTTCACCACTAAAGAAGATTCCCTTTCAAGATGTGCTCTCATTGCAGGAAGGATCTTTGCTCTCACAAGATTTCACAAGTACTTTGTTCCTGTTTGAAAAATGGGTTCTTTTTTGAGGCACTGGTTTTGTTTTTTTTGGACAGGTTGTTGTTATTTGATCTTCACGACCTCCTCTTTGTTGTTTCTTCTGGAAGCATTCAGCAATTGTAACAATGTTTTTGATGGTGTGGCGTTCTTTCTACGGAACACTGTTATATGCCTGTCCGTTTGGTACTTTTGTAATCTTTTGAAGGGGCAGTGGTTGTTAGAGTCTAGATCACTGAAAGCCTGGAGGCTTAGCCAATGTATACTTTGTTTTCTAACTAGAAATATGAAGTATAAAGATTTGTTTTTCCTTGGAAAACAAAAACATATCTTAACCTCAAAACTAACAGATTACAAATGAGACTACTATGCTCGCAAGAAGTATGACAAAAAATACAATGCAATAACTTGAAAATGCATGGATGGAAGCTTCAATTTACAGTTTTTTCACCTTTGCGGCCTCTTTATCCGCGGCCTGGGAAGGGAGGCAAACTTTTTGGGTCGACTCCCAATTAAATCGGGAGTACAAGGAAAAAATCGTGATTTTTTCCTTTGTGAAAAAGTCACCAAAAAGTCGGGGGATTAAATCATTTAGTTCAAAAAATCACGTTTTTAGGATTAAATCGGGATTTTTTGCAGACTTTTTCCACACTGATTTGATTCATTGTCTGGTGGCACATGCATCATATTTGGTGGCTCGCATGTTATATTTATATCTGGACAGAGGCATCGCTTCTATGATATGTAGCATCGCATTTCTCTATAGCATAGGCTTTCGATATGGCAAACCATATACCCTATTGCATACATTATAGATGTCTCACATACTCTATGCTATGTTCTCTACAGTGATCATGTTTTGAATATGGTTCGTTTCCTTGGCAATGCTTCGTGCATCACAATATCGCTATGGGCTTGTACATATTGTTTAGGCATCACTTATGTTTTGGGTATCACTGTTATAGACATAGCACTCATGATATGCTTGGACTGCACTCAGTGTGCATGGTATGATCACTATAATTGACATCACACTCGCTGTACATGGTTTGGCACTCACATGTTATGGCACTCGCATCACTCTCATTGCATATGGTATATGGACTCGTATATGCACCTTGGGTATATGGTCAGCATCATACTGTGGTACATTGGCATGGTAGTGTATGGAATGTCTCAAGCTCTCGCTCCAACAATTTAATATTGTCACAGTTATATATATGCCTTCGATATGCACAGTCCACTTAAAAAGTATGTATGATATTAACTCGATTCTATATGGCATCGATTTTCAATCCTCTATGATTAAATACAGTTTCTCTGCATTCATGGTATTGTACAGCAGTATTGGTATGGTTCGTATTGTATTGGTATTGATGTATATGGCAAAATCCTTTTTGTATGGTATAGTATATATTTGCAACGCCCTCGTCTCCAGAAACCCTGAAGAGAAACCCTTATACTTGATTCAGAAATATCTAGAACACTACTTGGTTGATGTAACTCTCTATGGCATCATTGTAGTTTAGTGTAGTGGCAATATTTATATGTTGTAACCCTAATGTCAAGTATGGCAGGCTATTGATGATAGTATTATGTGACAACATTGTCAATGAATCTTGTTCACAAACGAAGTTGTGAACAAGACATATATAGGCCCTGGGCAGACTGTTGATATTTGTACTTTGTATCTCAACTGAACAATTAATGAAATCTAATAGAAGAAGAAGAATTGACGGGTTAAACCCCTTGTGGGGTTTTGCCCTGGTCTCTGACCAAATTTCAATGTCTCTTTGTGTGCATGTTTTTCTTCCGATGTTCCTTTTACTATTTTGTTACATTACTAATGATGTTGTTCTTTCTGCATAATTGCATATGATGTAATGATGTAATAATGTTGTGGGGTGAATTCAATGTGTAAATAATGTAATGCAATTATCTTAAGCAAAGAACAATATAGCCCTAAGGAAAATTAACATGCATCAATATAGCCCATCAATTTGACACCATCACCTCGAGTATATCTAATCCCATACTTGATTGTACCTCGCAAATAATGCAGCACATGCTTTGTTGTTGTCTAGTCCACCTTCAACCATGAACTAACTAAAAAAGTTACCGCAGATTATATATCTGGCTTAGTGTTAACCAAATACATAAGAAAGCCAATCAACTATTTGTAGAGCATGGTGTCCACATCCTTCTCCCTAGATGTATCTACCTTCCTCCAATTGGTTATCATGAGTGTATACATGGCTCTGCAATCTTCCATCTCGAACCGCCTCAAGATCTTGATGCAATATTTTCCTTGCCCAAGGAAAATCTCCGCATCTATCTACAACACCTCCATGCCTAGAAAGTAGCACATAAGGCCCAAGTCTTTCATCTCAAACTCGGCTGCTAGATCCCTCTTGTACTCCTCTATAAGCCCCAATGAACTTGTCAAGAACAAGTCGTCTACATATAGGACAAGAATGAGTACCTCACACCCAACCATTAAGTAGTAGAGGTTTGCATCCGCCTCACTCTTCACGAAGCCCAACCCCTGCAAGTATTTGTCTATGCACTCATACCATGCTCTGGGAGCCTGCTTGAGCCCGTACAACAGTCTCTTCAATCTACACATGCAGGACTTGTTGTTGTGTGCTACAAAGCCTTCTGGTTGCTCAATGTACACCTACTCCTCCAACTCACCATTAAGGAACGTCGTTTTGGCAACCATCTGATGGATCTAACATCCCATTTGTGTTGCTAATGAGACCACAGCCCAGATAGAAGTATCCCTGGCCACAAAAGCGAATATCCCCTCACAATCTATTCCCTCCTTCTGAGAGAACCCCTTGGCCACGAACCTTGCCTTGTATTTCTCGATGTTGCCATCTGCATTGTGCTTGATCTTAAAGATCCAGATAGATCCAACCACTTCTTTGCTTGTCGATTTGGGCACCACCTTCCAGACATCGTTTTGCATGATCGAGGTGTACTTCTTAACCATTGCATCCTACCACACCTGTTGTTGTGCGGCCTTCTGATAGTTGGAAGGCTCACTATCCACGATCTATCTCACTAATGCCATCTATCTAGTGTATCTATCTCATTGTCTTCGTTCTCTCCTACATGTCCTAGGAGTCCCCACAAACTCCTGATCATCCCCAAGTGTCTAACGAACCTCTTAGTTCCACTTGCAAACTATAGAGTGTGGAATTTGGACTTCCACATCCTCCTAATGCATTTCCCGTGTTTGTTGCTCAGAACTCTTAGAACTCTCAGGAACACCTGCACTTAAGCCTATGCTTGTACTAGTAACTATACTCCTACTGTCTTGTCCCTGAACCTATTGTTCTACCCTTGGACCTTCTGTTGGTTGTCCACTCTAATCAACTGCTACTAGCAATCTCTGGACCTCATGTATGCCTTGTCCTCCATGAATCAAACATCTTTCCTGACAATAATCCTCCTGGCCCTTGGAATGGATATTTGATATGCCTTAGAAGTCTCTTTGTACCCAACAAAGTACCCCTTTTTTGCAGTTTGATCCATCTTCAAATGTGTATCCCATGCAATGTAACAATATGCTAAGCTACCAAATATCTTGAAGTGGCTGACATTTGGCTTCTTCCTAGTAAATGCTTCCTTTGGTATCATTTTTCCCAAGACCTTGTGCGGGACCATGTTCAGAATATATGCAATTGTACTACATGGCTCTACCCATAAGTATCGTAGCATATCTTGGTCATACAGCATGGCCCTCATTGCCTCTGATATTGAACGATTCTTCCCCTCAGCAAACCCATTCTACTGAGGGTTGTAAGGAATCGTCCACTCTCTCTTGATCCCCTCCCTAGTACAAAATGCCTTGAAAGCTTTCCATGTGTACTCAACTTCGTTATCTAACCAAAGAACCTTCACCTTCCTACCTGTTGAGTTCTCCACAAGAACTTTGAACTCTTAGAAGCAACTGAAGACTTTATCCTTGGTCTTCAAGAAGTGTATCCAAACCTTCTTGGAGAAATCATTAATAAAGGTTACGAAGTACTCATACCTTCTAAGAGACTTCTTCGACATCGGGCTACATGTATCAAAATGAACTAAGTGCTCCGCACATCATCATGCTGTGCGCTTACCTATAGAACACTTGTCATTGTCTTCGAAAGCAATCAAAGTGCCTCGTGATGAATATGGCCCATCCTCATATGCCATAGCTCTCCCTGATCTCTAGGATTGTTGCTACTCACTAGTGCCTTTGGAGTATCTAATTTCAGCCTATAAAGTCTGTCGCTCCTAACTCTAATAACTATGGGTGACTTCCACTCCTAGCGTTTTATTAACATTGTTGTCCTCTAAAGAGTACATTGTACCCCTTATCCTAAAGAATAGACACAAAAATTAAATTCATCCCCATTCCTAGTACATGCAACACATCATGGATGGGAATCGGCTTCCCAAACTCCCTTTGAAATGGAACAGCCCCTCTCCCAATTGGGTTACACGTGGACTTGTTCCCCATCTCGATCTAGAATTTGATGTCCTCCTCCTTATAGCTGGAGAAGTACTCTCTAACTCATGTCATGTGAAATGACACCCCACTGTCTATATACTAAACACCCTATGAGGTTGATCTAGTCAAGCAAGTTATGAGTGCGAACTTTTGTTCCATCCTAATAGAAATCTCATATTAACTTGCTGAAACTGTCGTTTACTTCCTGCCCTTCTTGTCACCTTTCTTCCTTTGTGGGCAATTACTGACATAGTGGCAAAACTCATGATAGCCATAGCACTTGACCTTTGAAAGGTCCTTCTTCTCTCATTTAGCGTTAGGTCTTTTGCTAGAACCCTTATTTGCTTTTCTTTTTCTTGCTAGAGCCACGTTTTTTTGTACTTCCTCACTTTTTTGGCTCTTAATGTTGTTGCCACTAACAAGACTCAGCCTAAGCTCTTCCTGAGTGAAATCACTCCACAAACGATTTGAGCTCGGTAGGGTATCTCGTCCATTAATCACTTGAACGAATACATCCCACAGCTTTGAGAACCCATACAAGGTCGTTCTCAAGAACTCGTTATCTTCTAGTTTCTCTAACAGTTTGCTAACTCACCCTTAACAAGTCGGACTCCAATGAGGTAACTAACTATACCTTTGCCCTTATTCATTCGGGTATTTCTCAGCTTCTCTCTCAAAATCAGCTTCCTGTTCATGGTAGCATTACGGAACAAATTTAGGATGGCATCCCACATCTTCCCTATATCCAAATTTGTCATATGTGGAACAATATGATCCTTAACCACATCTAGGATTCTCCGCCTCGTCTTAGCATCTTCCTTCTTGTATGCAAGAAGATATGTTGCATATGTCGACACAGCTACAACACTGATTACATATTCCCTGCGACCATTTTCTTCCAACAACAATAAAGTCTTGGCTTTCCAGACACCAAAGTTAGAAGCACCATCCAATCTGCTCTGATCTCTCAATCTAGTTGAAGCCATTTGTTTCTATAAACCCTTGGAAAATATTAGCAAACCCCAAAAACAACTGAAGAAGTCATTCTAGGTTATATAAACCCTCAATTTTCTCTTCATGTACCCTACGATGAGCTTCTTTTGCCCTCAAATATGCTCTGATACCATGTGAAAATTCTATTGCAGTTAATCTTTTAACGATTATTTGTCCTAGAAAATTAATTTACTATATATACTGAATAAAAAACAACTGCAAATTTCACCAATTAAATAAATCATAAGAACTAAGAAAATCACACATAAAATGGGCACCAATACTTTTGGACAAATTGTCCCTGGAAAAACCCCAAGGTGGGAAAACTAGTTCTGCAAATTAGGGTTTTATTAATCTTCAACAAATCTGTAATTGAGATAATACATAAATTGCTCGTCATAAATTAGCAAAGCACCAGCAAATTGTTTCCTTCACTTTTGCAAACAACTTTGATCTAGAAGTGATTCAGCCCCTCTGAATCAATTCGGCCCTCTTGTATGGCCCAGAATCGACCCACAAATGTAGCCTAGAGAATCCATTGGCAACTTGCACTCCCTGGCAAGTTAATTTAGCCTCCATTGGAAAATCGATCTCACTCACAAACTCGGCTTCTCTGCAAATCGATCATTGACAAATTCGCTCTTCTTCCAGCAACTTGACCTCTCTCTGTCAATTCGCACCACCTAGAGAAACTCTGCCTCTGCAGAATAATTCGATTTCCCTAAGTTAAGCTTAAAACTAGTTGATAAATCTAATTAAGGCATTTTCCTTTTATAAAATAAATTGGGCTTGGAGATAATTAATCCACTTGTGTTCCTCGACTCATTGACACCTCCTGAGACTAGAACACATGTCCGAGCTACACAAACTAACAGTTGGCTATTGGGTTATGTTATAACTAGGCCACTAGGAGGAAAAGGGGCTCCATTCACTAAGATTCTATCCTGTTCCAAAGGAAAGCAAGTGGGAGTGGCAATGAGTAACGATGGAGATAACAGAGGGTTTAGTATCTGTAGTAGTGGATTAAGCCATAGGTCTCAAGTAACTCATAAAGAGTGCCTACATTTGTACTTGCATTATTTCCACACCAGAGAAATAGAGAAGGGAGAAGCCTTAACTTTCAGCTGAGTTTTCTTGCATAAGGATTTCCCAGAGCATATCTTGCATTCAATGTGGTGGGTATGTGATTGTATTTTATGGTTCTCTATTTTCCGCATTTTATCTTATTACATGCATAGGCAGAAACAGTGATTAATAAATTTGGAATCTATGGAAATTAACCCCCATAGTATAGATTTCAGCCTATTTTTATCAAATCTACTATAATGAACTAGCCAATGGAATATCCATGGCAACTTGTGGATCAGAATAGGATACTAATCATCCCAATCATCCCAACACGCTACACGCTAAAGGCAGAACAAACAAGATCTATTTTGGTTACAATGTCAACTTGGGAGGCTACCATCAACAGGCCCTCTTCCTGAAAATTGATTTTGACAACGCTTTTGATCAGAGTTGACACTTGCTTTTATCTTGGTGTTTAAATAGTTTTTATCATATTTTCGCTACATTTATTAACCACTAATGTTGATTTAAAAATGTTGATCTCAAAGCTCTGTTACTCTCTGAATTCTTTGAAATGGAATTCAAACATGAATGCATTAAAAGATGGCTACTGAAAAACGATCAAACAATGTTTAATTTTCAGAGTGCTAGAGCAGATTTATCATCAAGGCAAAATAAATAAGTTCAAGTCCTAACACTCCATCTGTAGCGAACAAAGTTCATAGACGCAACAGAATATTCAGAAGATCTACTATATGTAAGTATCCATAATAGGACAAATACATTATATAAGAATTGTACAAAAGATATGAGATGATTACAAATGAGTGTGAGGGTCTACTTATATACCTAGGCAAGTTGAAGTACCCCTTCACAAACGGTCATGTCCTTAGAGACATGACTCTTCAATACTAATTACTAGTTAATTAATCATTATTTATCACTATTATATATATATATATATATATATATTATATATATATAACAATTGCCTTCCTCTTCAAAAAAGTTTGTCCTCAAAGATTATTGTCGACAAAGCACATCATCTTATTCTTGTCTTGTAATTGTCGCATCTTTTACAAATTTTTGGAGTTTTCATCTTTGTTGATACAAGATGATAGGATCCTTTGAGTGATAAACAAAATTGTCGTACTGAGAAAGGATTTAACCATCCTAAATTAATCTTTTGCGGAACCTTGCGGTTACTGGAAACTTGTGATAAATTGTTATCACAAGATAGAATTTCTTGGAACATAAGTTTGTTGTTTATGCTCTTAGCGATACAAATATGTGGGCTGATTGACATGTCTACTCTTGTGATTCAAATGTCAATAAGAAATTCTTCTTGTTTGACTTTCCTTTAACATGTGTGTGGTAATTTCGTGATCTGTAAACTGTCGTGGATATTCCACTAAACAATTCGTCACAACAAATCTGATAAATATTATATTAAAAATCTCAAATTCTACACTATTACAGTTTTATTTAATTTCTAGATCTGTAAAATTAATTGTAATTAGTGCATGCATGTAAAAGTAAATCAAGCAGAAAAGTAGAGAATGGCAAAATAAGCTCACACACATAATATACAAGATATGCTCTCTGGGAAACCCTTTTGGGAGAAAACCCAACTGGAAGGTGAGGCCACTTCGCTCTCTTTCTCCGTCTGGAAATATGGCTACAGATACAAAGAAGTAATGTTTGTGGCCCGTGGGCTGCTATAGTGCACAGATCATCTCTGTGTGCTCTACCTCCTATCTCTCTTGGCTATCTTTGCTCAACTATGGAACAAAATGCTCTCGAAAGAATGCAATGCCTCTTCCTTCTAGTGGCCTAGTTATAACACACCCTGATAGCCTACTAGTGGTTAAGTTTGACAACATCAACTCTTTAGAGTTACAAAATAGACTCTTCTAGAATCTTTTACATCACAAACTGTTAATTTTAGGTATGTTCTATGCTTAGAGCAATTTATTTCAATTTTACATAGTTAGCTCAATACCTTTTCAAAATTAGCAATCACAACAACATCAAAGTACACTGCAGATAGAACATAAACATAAATCGCTAAAGGCAAGACAAGATAAGAGGACACAAGATGTGGTGCTAGCCAAGGATTAGAGCTGTGGATTCTAGGGTTTCGCTTCTCCAAACAGGTCATCGTGGGATTTTCGCTATAACTATTTCTCTACGAAGTTTCAGAAGCTAAGAAAAAAACCCATTTGAGACGAAATTTGTCTGAACCTTGGCTCCGAATTTCAGATCCTATCTCGCTATCTTTTCGGAGATATAGTCTGAGGAAGTTAGGGTTTTTGCAGACCCCCAAATTACATTCCAAACGGGTGACCTGGGGAAAATCGTCATAACTTTTGTTTTAAGCATCAGATTGAAATTTCGTAAGAAGTTACAGAAAGAGGATGGACTGTAGTTTCCTATGTATATTTTTGAGATCCTAAGGTCAAAACTATGACACGCGGCACTTCATACAATTTTGCTCTTCTGAAAAGGTCTATAATCAGGTCACCGTGAGAGATTTGGCATAACTCTTCTTTGGAGAATCCAATTTGGATCAGACTGGTGGGATTGGAAAGAGGATGCAAAGGACTACTGCAGGTCACGATTTCAGAACTGGAAGATCCGAAATTACAAGGTTACAGTGGTTTCAAGATCGAGCTCCTAAAATAAAGAAAAAGCGAGATGAGGAAGTTTGATGGCAAGGATCTGGTAAATTGGATACCACAGATGGAGAAATATTTTGATCTACATGGTGTACCACTGTTACAGAAGGTATGTATTGCATCTAATTATTTAGAACCAAATCAATTTTTATGGTATAAAGGGCTTTGTTCTCATAAACCACTTGTCACGTGGTCAATTTTTCATGGAGGAAATGATAGCACGTTATTGAGGATACAAAGAGAAACTCCTTCTTTAGCCAATTGATAAATCTCAAACAAAAGGGTTCAATGGAAGAGCACATTGAAGACTTTCAAAAATTGAATAGGAGGGTAAATTATATTCCATAGAAGCAAAGGATTGATGTCTTCATAGGGACTTTAGAGGATAACGTTCAACATGAGGTTCGTTTTTGGGAACTTAATTCATTGGAGGAGGCATTCGAGTTGGCAAGAAAAATTGAAAGCGAAATTATGAAAACAAGGAATCCCACCACTCATGACTGTAATTATGGAAGTGTTTCTTCTCCTAGCCTTCCACAACCTACAAGGCTTCCACCACAACAATTGAAAGAAAAAAGAGAAAAAGGGCTTTGTTACAATTGTGATAGAAAATGCACTAAAGGTCATAAGAATGCTGAGAAGAAATTATTTTACATAGAGTATGAAGAGGAGGAAGAAAAGGATCAAGAAACATCAAAAGAAGAGGATATACGCCATGACCCAACCCCAGAGAAAGAAGAAATGAATCCGATCATATCTTGTAAAGCATTGGCAAGAATTACCACTCAAACTCTCAAGATAGAAGGACATATCAAGAAGAAAAAGGT
>APFE031158054.1:250173-264358 GCA_000404065.3 Pinus taeda | reverse complement strand
TTTTATTTTTATTTTTATTTTCATGCAATTTGATTGAATCAAAATGTTTACATAACATAACCTTACAAGCCTTGCCTCTGCTCCTTTCGGGATTTTAGCCTAGTCTGTTATTGGCCCATTTTTGCGAGCTCTGTACCATACTTGCGGGGGTTTGTTGACAATTTTTTTATTGAATTGGTTGCATATTGATGGGATTTTTATGGTGCCTTTCTTGGGGTTATTCGACAGGCATGCGTGCCCTGTATCTTGTAATTTGCATCACACATGTTTTGAATCAGATTTCAATACACACAGTGTGTCTACAAAATGTAATTTTTTTTCTTTAGTACAAATTACGGTTTTTTCTCTGGGAAAAAAAATCATGCCATTCATTCTACATCACTACAATATATATTAGGACTCCTACTATATTATTTAGTGTTACTTATTCTAGCACACTCCATTAATACAATATACAATTTTTCTTTTGATTCCCTTACATATGAAATCCATTACAAGTTGACTAAAAGCAAAAACATAAGAAAAAAACATACTTCAAGCAACTTGTCTCCTCCACAACTATTCAATCTTGTAGCTACTCCAACAAGTTGTCTCATCAACCCCATGAGGGTACAACTTTTGAATTCCCAAGGTTTCTAAAATCCCAAGTTACCAAGTTCTTCTAATTCTTGGACTCTCGAGTTACAAGACTTCCCAAATTCCCAAACTATTTAGACAATAATCCATATTGAGTTAAACCTTTTGTAATTGCCCCTTGTCATGGAGATTTAACCACTAAAAATAGGAATTCATCAATTATTCTTGTTGTCATTCACAATCTCCTCTTTTGTTTCTTTGGGTTAACCATAAAACCAAAAAGAATGTATCTTTGAAATCTATTTGAAAATATTCTAGAAAGGCTTGTTATGTTAATCACTATGTTGGATATTTACCCATTGAAAAAACTTTGTACATTCCTGATGATAACCATAATCCCTTAAAATATATCTTCAAATCAGAAAATAAACAATGTTTTAATGTAGCATTGTTCCTTTGAGTTAGGCTTTTTTTGTAAAAATTATCATATTCAAATAGACATTTAGATCAAGAAAAATAACAAAAAGTGAGAGGCTATATAAAATGCTAATTACATCCTCTTAGAGGGACAAGAACATAAATAAAATCAAAATATGCACTAGGCTCTAACAATTTGGCACTTTTGATCACGAAAATCCCCTTTGCCCACTACGTGCATACCGACTCTCTCCACATATGACAAGGGGCAAACAAGGTGTTAAACTCGTTCTCAAAAACATATTTGCACCAAAGTTTCCCCAAAAAGCCAAAGTTGTGATTATGAAATAGTACCAGATACCACAGAGGGAAGAGCAAACAAAAGATCTTAAGTGACAATATTGCATGCTAGTGCAAGTTACCTAACAAATAGCCACCTCTTCTAACTAAACATGAACCCAATAGTAATGCTTCATCATTTTTGATTGAAGGAAAGATGAATAAATACCATCAAAGAGACCCCTTCAAGTTAGGCTTTACCTTCTACTTGAGTTGTGAAATTTTTAAATATAAAAAATCCCTTTATAGTTGCTTCTCTCAGTCTAGGTCTAATACAAAGCATTTATTCTTCTCCTGACCACTACTCTTCTCTTCCCCACTAGGATTTGTTGTTGGTGAACATGATAAATGTCTTGCTACATGCATTTAGTGTTGAATATGAATTTGTCTCTTCTCAGCATATAGCACTTTGTAACAACAAACAAATAGCAAGCATACTTCTCTATAACAACAGAAGCATACTCCCTCACGAATTTCTTTTGTCTATTTCATTTAGGTTTTTTCGATTTCACTCATGTCTTCTTGCACTAAAAATGTCTACCAATCACCAATGAGCATCTCCCATTCTTTCTACATTTAACATTTGAGAGTGTCCCTCTTGCATCCAAAGTATCACTAGTTTGCTTCTTCCACTAAATGTTTTCTATCTCTCTATGCAAACCTTCAAACCCCTTCAAGTCACTTGTTCCTAATAATCTATTCTACCAATTAAGAGTATCCTTCCCTCGTCGAAATTGCTTCGTAATGTTCCATAAAGCCATATGCTTTGTGTTTCAACATCAACACCCACTCACACCCCAAAATATCTGTTGACCTTCAAGTAATGGAGTTGATCACCAAATCCAATTGTGCATCAAGAATTCATACTCAGTTTCCTATGTTTTCCTTCAATCAACAAACTCCTCATTAACCAATGTGTCTTGCATGGTCATGGGTTCATTTGCACTAACCAGAAAAGGCATAAGAAGAAAGCTTCTCGTGAGATTGTCCGATTCAAGTTGTCTTCCACAATCAAGGTTACTTGGGAGCGGGTGCAAGAATGGGGAGCGGGAGCAACATTTTCAGAGGCTTCTGCTTTGGGAGCAATTATATATATATATATATATATATATATATATATATAACCTTGAGAGCGGGTGCAAGAATGGGGCAGGAGTTGACATTTTCAGAAAAGCTCCTGCTTGGGAGCGATATATATATATATATATATTATATATATATTATTTTTTATATTGATGCATATATGTCAATCAAAAGCATGTAGAATGATGAATTACATATAAAAAGCATAAAAACATAGATTGAACCATATAACAACAATCATCTAGAAGTTATAATCTTCATCAACCACGTCCACAAGTTAGTAACATACAACATATTGAGTCTCATGATTCATCAATCTTAAAGTTTCAAGCTTTCAAAATTCAACATATAACATTTATTATAATTGATCACCAAAGTTATACTTGTAAGCTAAGTGTAACCATTACAACAAAGAATATCTAACATGAAATGAATATGATGAAGCATCATATTCATAATTCATTATAAATGAGTTATAATTGCCAACTTCAAACTTAAATTGTTATATATTGTTTACAAAAAATATCATAATAAATTTTAAAGAGTCAACAGTTATTAAAACTACTAGAAACTAGAAAAGACAAGTAAATCTATTATTATTATGTAATAAACCCTTCTTGGGTTCATGGTGTCAAAGAAAGAAATTTATTTTGTCATGTCAAACGCTCCATCCATCAAGTCAGCCTCAAGCTCTTCGAAATTGGAACCAACTTCTTTTTCTACATCTCAGCTTCTCCTATTATTCATGTCGGCTCTATAAATAGGCAGAAACAATTATATATACCCTAGTAAACTCGACTCAATTGAAAAAGTTGTCAAGGAAGTTTAGATGGATTATAGGACAACGAAGTTAAGGATTACAGGACAACAAAGTATTATAGGATAGTGAAGTTAAGTAGTGCAGGACAACGAAGTATTGGGTGTCATGTTATTGCAAGACAACAAAGTATTGGGTGACTATATACATCATGTCATTACAGGATCAATGTATTGAGTGACTACAGCACTAAGGCAATATGTTATTGTGGAACCAAAATATTATGAAACTACAGAACCGAAGCTCTCTATAATCACAAGACCGAAATTCTATATGAATGCTCCCCTAATCGCTCCCTAAAAACCAGGGAGCATTTTTTTAAAGGGAGCACGGTCCCGACTAGCTCCTGAGCAGAGCGCGAATTGGGAGCGGGTTCGTGGAGTGGGGGGGGGGTACTCCCCCACAACCCTCTCCACAATACTAGCCTTTCTCACCAATCTAATCATCAATGTCATAATCATTGCTCATTGACTTCGACTTCCCTAGTCAAATCTTGGTTACAATCAACAATTCCCCAATTTCAAAAAGATTAATTCACATCCCCACGTCCATTGGCATCAATTCTCACTCATCATGTGTCTCACTTGTCTACCATGTCAACTCGCATTTTGAAGTGGATTTTCCTCTTCAATCCATCATGGAACACATCATAACTCTCAATGACATTTATGTTCTTGGATCCCACAACCAATAAACTTTCACACCTTCTCAATATCCAATGACATTTGACTCTCCATGTCCATCTTTGATTCTTCTTTTCATCCAGTCCATTTTGGACACAAGTATAAGGAGTCAACTTGTATTGAGTTATACCAACTTTTTTGCAATATCCAACAAGCTCTTTCAAACAGCATAACTTGCCATAATTTCCTTCCACTCTGCTTCTAAGCAAGCACTCTAACTCCTTGCACTTGTAAAAGCTTCCAAATTTTGCTTCAATGAGCAAACAAAGTCTTATTAGAAAAATCATCAATGAGAGTGGCAAACAGTGGACAGCCATCATTCAACATGGTCTTCAAGAACTTGTAAACACCCATGTGAACCAATTCAAGCAAACCTTGAGCTCACTTATATGACTAACCTAAGAATTGTTCTATATCAAGGGTTCCTAGGAATTGGTCTTTGCTTCTTCTTTGACATCTTTCTCAAGCACCAAATGAAGGAATTTGAGGCCACTAAAGGACCCCCAAAGCCTCATTAGCACAAACCATTCACCAAGGGACTACTTAGTGGGATCTTGTTCCCTTTATTTTGTTCAAGATGGTGAGGGGGATATCTACTTTGGTCCATCCTTTGCCAACTATGATTTGATTTGGATTTAAAGCTAATTTATCTTTTATTGTTCTCTTCATTGGGATGTGTTGTAGACTGCAATTATAACTATTAGTGCATGTTGTACTCTTGAGTCCTACTGGTCCATTCTGGTAATTTATGGACATTAACAAAAAAACTATTTCAATTTCGATTTCTACAGTTTTTTCACATCATGAAACTTCAAAGAACTTAATGGAGTTGTTCAATCCAAATTCCAACCCCAATATGTTCAAGCCTCCTTTGAAAAAGAAAGAAAATAACACCAATGTGTGCCACCCAAGTCATTTCTCTAGTCTCATCTTTAATCAACCAAGACAAACATGTCATAGACATCCTTCTCATAGAATAAAAAGTTCCTTTCCAATCACCAATAGTATATACCTTGTAATCCTTCTACAACAAGTAACCAATGTTCTTGAACATGACTCAATACCTACTAACAGTTATTCAACTTACAAACATGTTCATCTTCATTTGGGATACATAAAGAACATTCACAATATCCCTAGCATTTCCACATTGAGATCACACAAATTTGTCTCTTGACCTTCAACTTCAATGCTAAAAATGACTCCCACAAAACATTTGTCGTTTAGTCTCTAATCAATTATATCTTCCATACCATTCACTATTCAATGCCATGCGATACAACACCCCTAAGTCGAATCCACCAATTACGCATGACAAAAGCACAAGTCAGAGAAAAGAACGAAGCCATGTCTCTCACATGATCCTACAATTTGTCTTCTACTACATTTGCATGTCTATTCTTGCCTTTGACTTTTTCCTATTGAGATATCCACTCTTCTTATGGCTTCTTTGAAGATCTAAAGTCTAATCAATTGTAATTGACCAACCGATTTCTTCATATTTTCCAAGTATTGCATCATCAACATGCCATTAGTCATCTTCACATGAGTGCATCAGATGCCACAAGCACTACCATTTGCACAATACTTATACTCGTGCAACTTGTGGTTGAACCACACCCCTTTTGTGGGCGTGAGCTCATGCACCCATTGCAAGACCACATTGTCCAAGTTCAAAATGATCACAAACAAAGTCTTCTCAATGTTATATTTCAAATCATATGATACATCTAAGTCGTAGTAAAAAATCATCGACCACAACTCTTGATTAACAAGGTAGCATTACATCTAAATCTTCCCAATGTCACAATTGTCAACATTGAACCTCTTTGTGACTCAAACCTTTAGATCTGACATAAAATAAAAAAAATAAAAATAAAATAAAAAATAAAAAATAAAAAATCTAATTCTACCATAGCTCCCACTAGATGTGCAACCATTCGACCATATGTTTGATCTACAAAAATTGCAACCAAGAATTACATGGTTCTTTTGCCACTGCTATACATGACCCAACCTACCATTCTAAAAGTAGGCTTAACAATAACAAGTATCACAACAAACCTTGACAAGGCTCTTGATGCCTACAACCACAAGTTACAATGGATCTATAGTATATACAAATAAAAGAGATTGAACTCATTACAATTCTATGTTAAGCATGTCATGCAATGCAACAAAGCACAATCAAGACAAGGAGAGCCTCATTAATGGCATTACACACATTTCGAACATAAGAGAATTAAATGACATCTTGTGTTATCCTTTTAGATACTATAGTAAGCTCATGAGATAGATAGAATAACACAACATATGAAATAAATCACGACTACAATTAACACCTTCACTCCTTGTGAAACACTTCAAACCTCACCCAATATGTCCTATACATAAGACTTTAATACAATGAACTATCAACGTCAAAGAGTTGTAACTTGTCACTATCTTGGTTTCCATACATACTGATCAACAATCTAATCAAATAACCTCTTCTCTCTTCAAATTTGAACTCAACCTGCACCCCTACTTTTATATTGATAATTGGACTTGGAACCCATACCTTGATTGTCAAACTACTCCATCGAATTTGACTTTGCATGCAATCATCTTGAACCACTCAAATCTCATTAAACCTAAGTTTCCAAGGTACAATGATTGAGAATGATTGTTTGATTTAAATCACTCCAATATCTTCCAATCCATTCATTAATTGACAATCGACAATGAACAATACATTCGAAATCAGATATAAGGTAAACTTCATCATTGATCACTCATAACTCATTGATAGAAAAACAATACACCAGAATGAGTCGATCTTAATTTTTAAACCAAGCCCATACAAGCATTGAGCAATGGGATATAGATAAACTGAAGAGACAACATAGTTAAGTACTGGTAGTCAAGGCTGCATGTTCTTTGTTGTTGCATCATTATCAAGTAAACATAGTTGCTTGGTCATCAAGATCTCTAGGTAATCATTGCTCTCGAGCATAGGGTCATCATAAAGGATTGTTAGTAAAGATCAACTCCATTTTTTGGAAGTTCCATAAAATGGCTCTAACCCTTTTGTATGTGCTTTATTAATGCATAATACAAAGCATGCACTTGGGCTTTCTCAAACCCCCCCTCTTCTTTGGCCCCTTTATCCTCCAGCAATATTTCCAAAATGGATATTCAGGATCAAAATTCCTTTTCCAAAATATTGAATGATGACCGAATGGACCAATTTCGACAAGAAAAACACCAAACAATGCCCTACTTCCTCACTTTTTCTTCATCACTCTTCCAACCTCACACAATGAAATAAAAAATACAAAAGCATGAACTTAAGGTTTTTTGTGTATGAAAGGGAGCCATTCATTGTTTTAGGGTTCCCTTTTACACTCACCCTAAATGCATCCTTATTGGGGCTATTTAATTCTTAAAAAAAAAATATTTCTTCATGCTGGAATCAACATTTTTGTACTCAAAATTAGTATTCAACTCAAGTACAATGGGGTGCACAAACCACGGCAAGCTATGGATGCATTCTCAATATGTGGGCACAGTACCCAGTAGAAGTATGAGGAATCCAACCACCAACTAAGCATGCCCATGCTACAAAGCATTAAATTCCTCAATCACCTTCAGCTTCTTGAACTTCTTAATTCAACATCACCAATAATGTACAATTTTTTGGTAATCTGATTATTCCAATTGGATTCTGGTAATTCAACATCACCAACAACTAGCAAATTTTTGGTAACCTAGGTGTATAGATTGGATTGCTAACATTCAATGGGAGATGTGAAATATAATGGAAATGCCTTAAAATTGGTATAAGTCATTGTTACAAAAACGGTTGCAATCAAAGTAATCAAGAGGTTTGAAGGGGTGATTTTCAAATTTCAACATTTGAAAGATCACAATGATGTCGTACCTTCCAAAGAACTTCGGTACTGATTGAAAGGGAGAAAGGTCTGAACACATTAGATATACATAAAGGAATAAGTCATCCCAGACATCAACAACATCATATTGCATCACAAGTATTAGTTTAAGTTAGTGAATTCAGTCTGGGAAGCTCTTGATGACATTAAGAGCCGAACACTGGGCTAATAAGTAGTCCTTACATCAGTAGACCATACCAAGATAGTGGAAAGAGCATCGTTAAGTGCACATTTAGACCACATGAAGTTGTTTGAGCAGAAGGCTTGAATTGGTGTGCAAGAGCACAGACGCTGAGCGGATTGATGCCATACTTGATGGCCAAAGAGGGTGTTCAAGTCAATAGGGTCAAGGTCAATAGAAAGACTGCAATCAATAGAGAACATAAAAGACAATCATATTAACGATTGGGGAGTAAAGTGAAGATGAAAGGAGGCTTACTAAGTCTAATTGAGGAGTGTTTTGACTCTCACTCACAAACAGAGCATGACATCCGAACATTCCTTTCAAGTACAGCAGTGTCTTCTTCAATATGTTGCAAAGACGCCCATATATTCCTATGCACTTGATCCCATTTCAGGCACTAAAACAAGCCTCAAAACGCTTGTTTCAATGCCTGATCAGCCTAGTGTGAGCCCAAAAGGGCCCAAGCTGGACATGACATGCACACACACATACACACAAACATAAAATAAAGCCCTATTAATTTTTATTAAAGTAACCCAATATGAAATCTATAAAGATTGCTTTGAATTTTTGGAATAGATCTTACAACCACAAGTACTAGTAGAAAGTTAGTTACTAGAAGGCATATTAATTGCGCCTCTTACATATCTAGTTAAACTATTACGAGGATGGAAGGATAAATAACAAGCTTAGCTGTTCTAACTAGTAGAATGGGCAACTCATACTCACATAACAATCATTTGCAAGCTGGGAACTCAGATTTAAATAAAGTAAAACTATCATAACAAAAAGTAGGATGCCATATGCATACAAGTAACCAACTCACAAGAAAAACAAACCAAACTATTAAGGGATGTCAACCTAGCAATGATGGTCGTGAGGAACTCCACTGCTTTAACTGTAACGATTAGCTTTGGTTATTCTTTACTACCCATGACCAATCATTATTCCTTCCAACAATTTATTAAGGAGGAACAGAATTCAATGGTAGCCAAATACCTTGCAATATATGGTGTTTTACTCACAAAATCCAAACTGTCTGCATTTATATCTACAATTAAGAAAATACCACAGAATTCCTATTACAATTCAGCTTCAAATTTACCAGAATGGTGACCAAATGGCCTGTAGCAATGGCCAACAAATTCTCCTCCGACCAGACAACTGAATTTGAATAAAAAGGCGATGCCACCAAAGGCGCAAGCTGAAAATGCGATGCCATCCTAATTCCAGCCTACATCACATTCAACAAAACCCTGTTGATAATGATAAACACAATATAAATGGATAAATTTTTATGTACAGATTTACTTATGTCTTAAGCCCAGGATTACATCACTGTTCACTCTACAATCAACGCATTGCCCAGGATTACATCACTGTTCACTCTACAATCAACGCATTGCCAGGAAAAAGTATGATTGTCCTCTCATCCTACCAACAGAATGCCTACAATACCAGAGGCATTCAATCAATCCTTTTGTATTTCCTTAATCTGTTTACCATTTGGGAGAGCAGGGATCCAGAATAAAATATAAGCAATAAAATATTTTGCATCCACTTATATGACCAGTACTCCAAGTGAACATGGAAATCAACTTTGTATGTAACATTTTTAAGAAGGGGAAGGAATTAATATTAGAGTATTTGGTTAGTGGCTAATCTGTATAAAAACATCAAGTCCAGCAGGAAAAAAAAACATCTAATGGAGTTTTAGTAAACTCAGTTGACATTAGCCCCAAGGGTTAGCAGCTCAATTGGTTGAGTCCCCATCATTAAAGCACCTTTGCTATTGAGAGATCACAGGTTCAATTCTCTCAACACCCTCAAGGTTCAGGATCTGTGGTTGAGTCGGCATGATGTGATCCCTTTGGGTGGATCTGCCTGGCACAAATATTCTGTGGATGTAACGGCCACCGATTTCCTGGGCCCGTGAACCACATAGACCAAAGAGATAATTAAACAAAAAAAAACTCCTTGGCCATGGAATTTAGATGAAATTCTGAAGAAATTTGACAAAGCTCAGAAATTGAAAGTTGTCCAAACTGCCAAATGACCTGCTTTATATGTGACTCTGTTTCCTATTGTTTGCTGTATACTAATGCCAATTGAATGCATGTTGATTCTAAAGTTATTCAATGTCGCAAAGGCAAAGCAGGTGATATTGATGAGGACTTGGGAATATCTTTTCTGTCATCATGAATTAGTCCTAGCATGAATATTAGACATGAGAATGCTATAAAATTTTGAAAAATATTGAAAAAACCCTAGTCCTGTGGGCATTAAATATGGTGGAAGGACGTAGAGTGGGCCTTCCACTTATAAAAAAGTGTATCACCCTCCTTTTGGAATCAATCAGATAAAGATAATTTTATTAGTGTCCAACAAATGACCACAAAAGTAGGTCAATTGAACTAAAAGATACATCCATTCAACACTTGCATTTTTGTAAACAAATAATTTATGTCCTTTATTTGTAGGCACGTCTCTTCCTTTTGCTTCTTAAGTTTCTTTGTTCCACTTCTGCTCATAATGGTCAGTCACAGACCTTGGTTCTCTCCTTAGTGGTCTATGCCTCTAAACCAAACATCCACTAAGTCATACAGTCAAAAAGACAGATCTCAGTTCTTTATTGGTCATTTACTGGACATTAATAGAGTTATCTAACACATGTGCAGCCTGAATAATGAGAACAGGGCCGTCGTTTAATGTGGCTGTTATCAGTCACTTTTCTGTTGCTTATCTGACTGCTTTAAAAATATAAAGAGCTTATGTTAAATATTGTGTTCTCCTTCAACAAAATAAATGCCCCAAATCATAGTCTGCATCCTCCTAACTATTGACCGTTCAGAAAATAGTATGTGAAATCCTGTCACCAGACCGTTTCACAAAAAATTCCCGACACTGCTGCTCTGAAACTGAAAGCTGCACACTAAGCACAGTCTCCTCTTGATTTCACATCGATTGATGTCCATCAACAGCCATCTCAGACAAAAAACTGTGAGACTCCCATTAAAAGAGACGCTGCAAAAGTCATTAGATTTTGAAATTACTAAAATCAGCATATACTCAACCATATGTTTTAAACCAATAGACTGTTTTAGAATATGTGTTAGTATTTGTAAGTGTTCTTAAGGATCTTTGCAGTTTAAGGTATTTAGGGATTTGAAATATTAGACTTATTGGTGTCAGCTGAAATATCCTTTACGAATCCTAGTATATCTTATGAAGCACCTTATAATTATTTTTTAGGGGGTCGTAAGCTTAATTTCAAAACAAAACCATGCTTATGTGATGGAAAAGGGGCTGTAAGACCCAATATGGCTGGTATACCCCCTATTAATAAGATAACTTAATTTTCTTACCGTCCAACAAATAGGAAAAGTATAACCAGTGATACCAATCTGTAGAAATGCCCTGGGCTACCAGAAGAACATAAAAAGGATGAAACATGAAATACATGAACTAAATATTGACTCAAACGAGAAAGACAAAAGAGTGCAAGAGATCAACTAGCAGTCTATAAGACAAGATGATAAGGTAGATGACAAGTAAGATCACCACAGAATCAATCCCAGTCTACAAGACAAGATGATAAGGAAGAATTATCTAGCACAGAATCAATTCCTGAAAAGGATCTGATGCACCATCTAATGATGTCATCTAGTCAATGTCCAAAGCTGAGAGGCCCTAGTTGCATGATCTTGGGAAAGCATACTAGTACCACAAGTAGATTTTCTCTTAGCACTTGAAGCCGGAGCAAAGAATCTTGTGATATGGCTCTAGGTCAAATTGGCCTACTAATCCCATCTATGTTGAGAACGAGTACCCCTGGGGTCTGTGGGGCAGACGTGACCAACCCTGGGTGAGGCGTTGTATGTGGTCTCAATGATTTGGTGTTTGTTGTGCCACTCATAGGACGTATGTCACTTACCACAATCAATTGCTGAAATTCACTAAAAAAGGAAGGAATCATTTTGATATAGTAAGGTCCTAATCAAACCTATCATGTCTATCATTTAAGAATCACCACCACACACATGTAAGGAGCTAGACACCTCTATCTAGGGTATTGGATGAACGTGGGTAGGGATCTCCCCAAACCATGAAAAAGAGAGTGGTATTATGCACCCTTATCTCATAGTAGATGGCCATCTGAAAATAAAATGTTTCTTAGATTCCACCATCTGCAAAAGACATAACTAGCATAGCCTCTCCTCTTCTAGGATACAATCCTCAAACTTGTTTCGAAGCCCATGAGAGCCTACCTTTAATTGTCTAAATGGGAACTGTTGCTGCAAAATCTAGTAGGACTTGAAGAGGGTTACCCTACAAGGCAAGCACTAGACCAAGTGACACAATGAGGTAATGACCTGCTGTCACCACAGCCAATAGCCTACTCTTTATGAATTTTCACCAATGGGAAGAGTCCCGATATAAGGTCGCCTGCAAGATGTATTATAGGCTTAAAGGTTTAAGGTGACACAATAGGCTTCCAAAAAATGGCTCAACTTAAGTACAAGGCTCAAACAATGAGAATAAGGCAATTCGCATCCCTTAGAGAGGGCACACTAGACCTAGGGTTTGAGGAATAGCAATCAAGATGAAATGTCCAAAGGTTAAGGTGCTATGGAAAAGCCTTCCAACAATGAGTATTAGCAAGCCAATGGCATATGAAACCTTCAAAAAGCCCTCAAGTTCAAACCTAACCAAACTAGGGTTTCTCCTAGGGAAAAATAGCTAGGGCAAGAGAAATCATGGTGAAAGATGGATGGATTAGCCACCAAGGAGGTTGATTTTGAGGCAACCAAATGTACCCTTGATGTTTAATCCTTCCAAACCAAAAGATTCTCCTCCTAGACAATTTCGCTCCAAACCTTAATTGATATGTTTATCCTTGGAAGGGTCGAAAATAGAGAGAAAAGGAGAGCGAAATTCAATTTGTGGATGACATAAAGCTTGATCACCAAAATGACAAGGCCAATGCCTAGTCCTTGGGTTGATGGAGTCTATGAGTGTTTTGGATTAGCCAATCTTGCAAAGGAGTAAGGATATTTTGATAACCTAGATCAAAACCCTAACTATCTTTGTGAGGGATCAAGTATAATTGGGAGAGCTACAAGAAGAGTTCACCAAGGGATTACCAATCACATTCAATATATGAGTAATGCCATACAATGAGGATATCTAGATTCTATACAATTTATCTTCAATAATCAATGGTTCAATAGAAAACCCTAGATAACCATTGCATTCCACACATTAGACATGAAATCAGAAATTTATCAATAATAAAGCTTACTTACAAGATGAAATGCATGAATAATCCAACATTGATCCAAGATAACTTCTCCAAAGACAAGATTATAATTCCAATGGACAAAATGCTCCATAGATCTCATCTCTCATAAGATACAAGAGCCAAAATTCTTCTAGAGAGGCCAAATTAGTCCAAGTGATGATGAATAGAATGAATGAGCCTCTCCTCAAATTATATGAGTAGGGCATCTAATTAGCCTTGTTGTCGCACAGATTGTCACGACAACGCTCAGACCGGGGGCTGTCACTCTGATCCCCGATCTCTCTGTTTAAGCCTGTCTCCTATGGCTAAGGGGGGTAGACCCTGAAAAGAGAAGGACGACCAACTGCGAACCAGTTGGTTTGGGAGACACGAAAGAGAAAAGCACTGAATGGATTTGTTTAATTTGATGGACCAGTGCCTTATGGGTTTGATGCTAAAACGATCACTTAACAGATGTTGCAGAAAAGTAAACTGTGCACAGCAATCATTTATCATCAAATAACTTCGAAAAATGCAAGATATCCAGTAAATTCACAATGCTTTTAACAATGATCTGGCAAATTTTAATTAATAGCTTTGAAAGATACAACCGTGCGAATTCGAACATTAATCAGATATCATTATTTCAAGGACGCCAAATCATGTAAAAGATAAACATTAAATCTCACATCAACATTGTAGCCTCGGCAAAAATATAGAACATGATAAAATTTCCAGGCTAAGACTTCAATTGGCAAAATATTTCCACGATGTTTTTATGCTTTTCCGATAAAATTTTAAAACAAAAATCTAAACTAAAAGAAAATTTAAAAGTTTAATCTAAAGACTAAAGTAAAAAATTATTATTTTTTT
>APFE031158054.1:185090-222158 GCA_000404065.3 Pinus taeda | reverse complement strand
GGAATCCTGCACTGTAGCTCCTTCTGTCGCTCCATCCGCATCTGTCTCTACTGACATCGCCAGTGTTGCTACTCCTTTTCAGGGCTCCCGTAGCAAGGTTTAATCCAAGAGGCTGGGTACCTCGAGGATCCTGCCGCTCATTGCCTGTAGTCCGCCTGACTACAGCTCGATGTCTCCCCACTTCTTCTGAAGTGGAACATGAGCACTCATGGCACAGTCATCGTCTGTCTCCACTTCCTTCTCTGCCCTTGTTGGCACTGCTTTGGTCTCAAAGGCCTCTCCCTTATTCTTCTTCGTTGGACATTGGGTCGCATAATGACCCGGCTCCCCACAGTGGAAGCATTTGACCTTGGAGAGGTCCTTCTTCTTCTGTTTCTCCTGCTTTCCCTCAGATGCTAAGGCAACATCCTCCTCCTCCTTCTTCTTGATTCTGATCCCATTGCTGCTGCTTCCAGCCTTGCTCAGCCTTATGATCTCTTCTTGGCGAAGAACAGCCCACATTTCCTCCCAATCTAGAAGGGTCGCCCTGTGCAGTATGCTCTGGACAAACACCTCCCAGTCTTTTGACACTGCGTTTAGGGTTGTTCTTACCATCTATTATGGATCCGGCATTGCCCCTATGGAAGTCAATTGATCCCGGATCTCCTTCAGTCAACCAAGGAATGGGTCGATCTGTTCTCCCTTCTTCATTTGGTATGATTGCAGCTGATTTTCTAGTAGCATCTTCCTCTGCACAAAAGTATGTTGATACAACTTGGTCAGGGCCTCCCACATCTCCTGTGACATGTTCTTCTCGGCAATATGTGGTACTATATGATCCTTGACCCCGTCAAGGATGATACTCTTAGCCCTCACCATTGCATCCTCGTACCTGTTGTTATCAGCCGAGTCAACTGGAATAGCTATCGTCCTCAAGGCGAAGTGCTTGACACAATTCCTGTCTAGTACGGATAAGATTCTGGCCTTCCAGACTACAAAGTTTGAGGCTCCGTCTAGTCTATCCTGGTCTCTTACTCTGTGTAGTGCCATTTCGTTGCTCCTCTACTTCCCTCCTGGAAGTTCTCGGCATGACTCCTTCTAAGCCTCGATTTCCCTCCTAGAAACCCTTATGCCAATGTCGAGATGCCCCTCTCCAAACGTCTGTGCAACTGCAACAATGATTTGGATTCCTTGGCTAGAAATCCAACTTGACAGCAACTCCCTCTACCTCGGCCTTGCCCTATTAGGTACTGTTCTGACTACAGTACCCCACCAACTTCACTATGCAACTTACCCATAGCCTCCTAAACCCCAGCAAACTGAAGGTTAGAGCTCCTAAGCTCTGCACAATCCCAGCACCAGCAAATTAGCCTCCTCAGCGAACTGCGTCAACCCTCCTGACCTCTACATGAGCCTGCCCTTGCCTCCCTCAGCCTCTGCGCTGCCTCTTCCTGGTTCAATCTTGATGACGCAAGCACTATGTCACCCCTTCATTGCTGCTACTCGGCTAGGAACAGCTTCTGTCACTCGGGACAGCGGTTTTCTACTACTGTTGCTTTGTTTGGCTGATGTCCTCAGTTCTCCTGTGATCTGCAACAACCCTCTGATACCATGTTGGAATTTCTAAGTCTCACACATTAGAAACCCTTCATGCACTTCACTGATTTATTCCTACCTACTTATTCTGTTAATTAACAAGTTATTTACCATGTAAATACTGGAAATAACTACAAGTACATGCTCAACACATTAAAGATCATCAACTGAAGGAAACAGAAACAAGCACGCAAGTGACACCATTATTTTAGGATTAATGTCCCCGGAAAAACCCAATGCAAGAAACCAATGCAGCTATCTGAGGGTTTGATTTATTAAGCAGTTTCAGAATACAATCTGGGTGCCAAATCTGGCACACCCAACAGAGAAAAATTTCGTCAGTAGTACCTCTCTACTCGAAAGCAGATATTCCGGCTTAAACCCCGAATAAACACTCTGGCAACTCCACTGCTCCAATCTGCCCCACGAAACCCCAGCATCAGCCTCTAGGGACTGCATCAGCCTCTCTCTAGCCCATCGTCACTTTGGTTTGCCCTACGTCAGCCTCTAGAGACACTCTATTACTCCTCTGGCCCTCTAAGGCACTGCACAGCTCCTGGCTGCCTCTGCGTCAACCCTGGCTGCCTCTGCGTCAACCCTTGGCTGCTTCTGCGTCCTTCTCTCCGACTACTGCGTTGATCCTCCCGGTGCTATCTCTGCCTCTCTACTTCTGTATTCACTGCCCCTCAGCTGCAACTCTGATCACGCTTTCAACTTTCTCAGCAAACCCAACCCCAGAAAGTCGAAATCTTGATCTCTTGGTGTGTTCTCCAAGTGACCCTCAAGCCTCCTCTTATACTTTTCTCATTGACAAATCAACGGCCAAGATTAAGACCCTAGTCAACGGCTAAGATTAAATCTGGCTTGATCCATGACTTTTGGACCATTCTAACACAGTTTTATATTAATTCACATTAATATTTTAATTTCCCTAAGTTTAGACTTAGGGACTCCATTAAAAATATTAATTATTTTAATATCTCCCAAATTGTTTAGAATCTCCCCAAACCTTTTTTTGGGTATTGGAGATCTCATGTGCCTTAACCTCTCCACCAATTTTCATGGCTAAAGCACACCCGATGCTACCCCAAATCAACACACCCCTCTTGTGTGCCTTTTACTTTTTCTTGATTTTTCTTTATATTATTGCTCATAGCTCCAAGGGTTAGAGCTTGCTTTGAATAATGTGGTAGTCATATTACACCTTAATGATGAGTCATTTTATCGCTCATCGGGATTGGGACATGAAAGAGTTCCTTCTTATGATGTAATGGAGTAAATCGTGCTCAAGAACCAGGTGATGGCCATAATGAGTGAGGTAGAGCTCATGCTAGGCTTTTTCCCATGTGCTAATTTGTATTTCCTTGACCATCTTTTATATTTTGATGTTCTTTCCTTCAATTTCGCTTCGTGGCCATGATATGCTCATTCTATTTCTTTTTGCTACATCAACCTCCTAGGGTAAAGTTTCTAGGCCCTACCCAAGTATGTGGATGTATGGGTGCCAAATCCCAAAGAACCAATGGTTAGATGAACCCAAAGAATGGATGTGAGATAAGGGCTTGTAATGTATGATGAAAAGTGTTAAGTAAGATGGAGTCTTTGATCAGTTTAGAGAGTTCAAAAATATCAAGGTGCTACATTCAGATAATGTTGGAGACACAGATAAAGACTTCACAAACTTCTGCGCAAAGGAAGGCATCAAAAAAGAATGGACAGCTCCATATAGTCCTCAGCAAAATGGAGTAGTAGAGCGAAAGAACAGAACAATAGTTGGGGCTGCAAAGGCTATGATGTATGACCAAAATTTGCCTAGATTTTTATGGGCAGAGGCATGCAACATGGCAGTGTACACTCAAAGCAAAACACCTCATAGAGCATTGGGGAAGAAAAAGCCAAAGGGGGTCTTCACAGGAAAGAAGCCTAAAGTAAGTCATCTAAGGATATTCGGGAGTGTGGCTTACTGCCACATACCAGATGAAAATCACAGTAAACTGGATCAGACTACATAGAAGGGGTTTCTCGTACGGTATAGTGAGACCTTAGGCATACAAGATCCACATTCCTAGCAGTAGAAAGATTGTAGTAAGAAGAGATGTAAAGTTCATGGAAGACGGAGCTTTCAAAAGATCTCGAGAAATGTCTGCAGGTGATCAGTCAGCAGAAGTTATGTTAGTCCAGCAACAAGGACGGAAAGTGGGACAAGCAGGAGGACAGTCACATGGGTCGAGGATGGTGACCAATACCAATATCTCCTCAAGGGTAGGAGATCCAGGGAGTTCTCAGCAGATGGAGCGACAAGAACAAGAGGAGGAACTAACTAAACCTCCCACCACCAGTGGCAGAGCCAGTAGGGAAGTGCGTCAAACCTTGAGGGACGCAGAGGAGTTTGTCGAAGCTCCTAGGACAGACAAGAGACAATGCAGGCAGCCTAACAAATATCAAGCTTTGGTAGCTTAGGTTACAAAACCCTTCAGCTTTCAGGAAGCCGCATAGTAGCAGGTGTGGGTGGATGCCATGGTAGAAGAATACAGTTCTATCATGACAAATGATGTTTGGGAGGTAGTGCCTAGACCAGAAGACAAATCAGTGGTAGGTTCCAAATGGATCTACAAGATCAAGTACGCTGCAGATGGCAGTATAGAGAAGTACAAGGCTAGATTCGTGGCAAAGGGGTATGCACAGAAGGAAGGGATAGACTATGAGGAGACCTTCGCCCCAATTGCCAGATATACCTCTATCAGATCCGTTATATCCCTAGCAGCACAGCGAGGATGGGAAATTCACCAAATGGACGTCGAGACGGCATTGTTAAATGGGGTGATAGAAGAAGAGATGTATATAGAGCAACTTGAAGACTTCGAAACTCATGAGAAGCACACTCATGTATGCAAGTTGAAGAAACCTCTATATGGGCTCAAACAAGCACCCAGTGCGTGCTATGGTCGGATTGACAGTTATTTGCAGCGATTGGGATTCATCAAGAGTGATGCAAATCCAAATCTCTACTATTTGATGGTGGAGAACGAGCCTTTAATTTTGGTTTTGTATGTAGATGACCTGTTTTTGACAGGATCATCAAGGTTCATAAAGCACTGCCAAAGGAGCCTTGAAGCAGAATTCGACATGAAGGATATGGGATTGATGCACTATTTTCTAGGATTGGAAGTGGGGCAGAAGAATGGGGAGATATTCCTTGGGCAAGAGAGATATGCTACAGATATTCTGAATTGAGAAATCTAGGGCATTCAAAGTTAACAATTTCTCTGCTTGATAATTGCTTGTAATATGCTTTTACTTCTTAGCTTATGAACTTTTTTTGTTAGCTTATTAGTGTGTTCTCTTCATCAAGACAATTACCAAAATAAATAAAGACAAGTGACACAGTGGGTAGGCTTCTTCAGCTAGGGCCAAAACCTCTCATGCTTAAGAGGAAAACCCGATAAAATTCTTTCAAATCTTCAATTGATAAGTACCGAGACCATAACATAGACCCTTGACTCTCATATCCTCCCGAGAATCTTGTCATAAACCTTGATGTTTTGCTTCTTTCCTTCCTTGCCTTCCTTGTTGCTGAACTGCTCTCCTTCTCGACTTCTTCTAGAGAAACTCGATCTCTAGGTATTTCACCTCGACCTTCCCAGTAGAATCCTCCTCTTGTTACCCCAAAAGAAACTTCGTTGCCCTAATTTTGCACTACCGAGAAGAATCTTTGTTGCACCAAGTTTGCACTACCCAGAAGAATTTTCGTTGTACCAATTTCACATTGCCTAGAAGAATCTTCGCTATACCCAAGAGATAGATATACAGAAAAAACTTCGCACTTCTCCTTGTTGCTCCTACTTTGCACTTCTTTTTACCCTCTCTTCGTACTTCTTTCTAGACCAAATTCAAATCAAACTTCCTGTCTGAATTGTATGTCACCAAATGAGGCTGAGTTGGGCTATTTATACACTTCCTCACATGACCTTTAGGTCGAATTGACAATTGGAGTTAGGCCGACTTTATCTAGTAGCTTCTTCATCATTTTGAAGAGGTTATGTGCCAAGTTCTTGGAGGATACTTTACATAGACAATATTGACCTTTTACAAAGTATAACATGACTTCATTTAAATGAAAATGACTCTTACATTTTATGACTAGATGACAAATAAATCCTAAAGACTCTCAAAGGGAGTCTTGACTCAAAAACAAAATCCCTTGCTCATGAAACCTATGAAGCAAGTCAATAGAATAATTTCATTTTTCTTATTTACATCTTATTACATAAAATCATAATTACATGTCATTATGAAGATCGAACCTAGTTACACTTTTCAACACTGAAGAGATTTAGAATGCAGAATTCTCAATCCATGACGACACCCATGATCACCAATTGGAAGAAGATAGATGCATCAGGGGGCAAGGACGTCGACCCCACGTTGTATAGACAACTAATTGGGTCATAAATGTATCTGGTTCACACTAGGCCAAACATTTGTTTCGTTGTCAATACCCTTAGTCAGTTTACGGTAGAACCGAAAAGGATACATTGGACAGCAGCTAGGTACGTTCTTAGATATGTGCGTGGAACAATTGGATATGGGTTGAAATATACTCGAGGAGATGACGTCAGGTTATGCGGATTCACAGATGCAGATTGGGCAGGTAGTTCAGTGGACAGGAAAAGCACCTCCAAGTACTGCTTAAGTGTTGGATCAAGGATGGTCTCTTCGTGCAGTAGAAAGCAGAAGTCAATAGCACTAGGCTCAGCAGACGCTGAATATATGGCAGCCACCACAGCTACGTGCGAAGCTATATGACTTAGGAAGTTGCTCATGAGTTTGTTTAGAAAGAAGATGGGAGCGACCAGTGTTTACTGTGATAATCAGAGTTGCATAAAACTCTCTAAGAATCCAGTATTTCATGACAGTTTGAAGTGCATTTATATCAGATGTCATTTCATCAGAGACTGTGTTCAACATGGGGCAGTCCAACTATAGTATGTTCCCACAGGAGATCAGGTAGCAAACATACTCACGAAAGCTCTAGGGAGAGCTAAGTTCATCCAGTTCAGGGAACAAATGGGTATGGTGGAGAACTCGTTTCAGTGGCAGAAGCAAACGTTGCAATTGCAGCAAGAGCAGATAAGATGGAGTTGCAGTGCAGATGCAACAGTGGACAGGAGTTCAACAAGGTTAGCGGCAGCACAGATTCAGCGGTCGACAGCGGTTCAGTAGGGTCTGCAACAACACAGATGCAACTCATATCAAAGTTGCGCAATAGTGATGGGCAAAGCAGCCAGACATCAACAGTGTAATAGGAGGTGGTGCAGAGACAGGGTGTTGCTTCAGTGGGTTGCAGTGCTAGAACACATTCCTCGCTAAGAGGGAGTGTTAGTTTTTGTAGCATCGAATGTGTTCTAGCCACAAAATTTGGTGGAGAGCCTAGAATACATGTATTCTCCAAAACCCAAAAATCTTTTCTGGAAATTCCACCTAGAGACGACTTAATTAAAATAATTAATCTTTTTTAATGGTTCCTAAGTCTAAACTTACAAAAATTGATTAATTAAAACGGCTATTAATTAAGTCATGGTGAGAATCTTCTAGAAAAAGACATGGATCAAGTTCTAGTTAATCTTAGCCATCGATTATGTTTTAATCTGGGTCGTTGATGTCTCAACGAGAGATTATAAAAAGAACCTCAATGGGGCTTGGAGAACACATACAAGCAACTACTCAGTTGCCCAAGCAAATTGATTTTCTCAGTGGCTAAAGTTCAGTAGAGGAGATAGAGCCAGAGGGTGAGTTGCAGGGGAGAGAGAGAGGGTAACAACAGTGATCCAGGAAGTGCAAAACGAGTTCCAGAAGAGACGGGAGAAGGAGAGACGTAGTCCACTAGAGCTCTGCGCAGTTGCTACGCATATGGTGACACAGAAACCTAGCGTATGGACAAAGGGTTCATCTCAGGGTCAAGAAGTTGTTGTGGAGTGAAAAATTTGTCACTAAATTTCTCCCAGTGTTTTTCCTTTGTTCTGATTTCCGAATTCTTGTACTTGAATTTCCGTTGAAGAATTAATAAAGAAACCCTCATTTGCTACACCAGCCCTTCCCAAGTTGGGTTTTTTCGGGGACAATTGTCCAAAAATAATTGTGTCAATATTTTTGTGTGCTCCATAATTTCTCTAATTTTCCAGTATTTATTTTCCACAGTATTTGTTTTGTGAAGGCTGCAACGTATATATTTCAATATTTGTCATAGGAAACTGCAAATAGTTTGATTAATTAATTTAACAAATAGAAGAAATATTATCAATTGCCGCAATAGAATTCCGAGTTTTGAAATTTTCACAGTCCGAGCCTCTATAACAAGTCCAAGTCTCTTCTCTGTGCCTCAGAATTACCTTTGTTGGGTTTTTCAATGTGTGTATATATATATATATATATAAGATCAAGCACTGCAAAAAGATCGACGTTGAGCTCAAGAATCCAAACTTGTGAAAAATCAAAATTATTGTGCTTCAAAGCTCAATACGTGTGGAACAAGGTCGAGGCAAAGAAATTGTTTGATATTGTTGACTAATATAGAAAAAAGTGGCAAAGGGATCCTAAGAAAGCTACCTTACAGTGGCTTGTCACAATTGTTGGTGGATAGATGAAGTCATCTGAAATCTATACATATTTAAGAAGATCGAATCATATTGAAGCCGACATTGTTTGAGTCTGTTGAAGGACTATCAAGAAGTCTGAACCTCTCTACCTAATCTCCAGAACCTTGAGCCGACATTTTTGACCTCCATGTAATGAAAGGGATGACATCTTTGGAGATTTTGGTGGTCACCATAATGGAGTTGTTTCCCCTTATGACAGCTTTATATAGTATTAACATTTGATGTTTTATGTTGTTTTAGCATACTTGATGGCTTATCTATTGTTGTTCCTACTTTTGCTTGCCTTCCCATATGATCCATTTCAGCATCATGATGTTGTTTCTGGTATGTTTTCTCACCATCTCTAGAGAAGTCTTCATCTTGCATGATGATCTAGTCATTGAATTGGCATTGATGAGATACAGCTTTGATTGAGGAACACCCTACTGATTTGCAGCTTGCTTCATATGAGGATTACATCTTGGCATAGTTGGCTCCACACTCTTGGAAAGTTATCTGCATATATAACTCTTTCCTCATGATTAAAGTCTTGTGAGGGGTTTTATTTGGTAGGGTTTAGCATGGTTTGAACCCCATGGTGTGAGCACCCTAGCACTCATTTTAGGTCAACCAAGCCCTAACCTAACTATGACTCAATCTATTTTATCAATGCTCTGATATGGTGAAAGGACTAGCCTCTCAGTGGTGAGCTCTAGATCATATCTAAAGGAGAATTATGTGATTTGAAACCCTATCTGGGAGACTTAAAATTTGCCACTGATATTCAAATATGATTATGGTCTGTCATTTGTAAATATGTAAATTGCCTGGCTGATCTAATACTTGTGCATAAGTGTTTGTTGATGTGTAGGTCATTTCCCTAAGGAACAAAAGAAGTACAATATGGCAAATTGAGAATCTTGACAGCTAAAGAAGGTTTCAAATTTGAGGGTATTGATTCGTTTGTCTTTTGACATTTTATTGTTTTAAACCATTGTTGAGCAAAAGACACCCTTAATGTTTTATATTTCTATTCCTAATGGGTCCTGATGACTGAGAAAAGTTGCACTTGACTTCATTCACCAAGTATATTGGATGCCTTCTAGGGTTATAAGAATCAATGCCCTATATAGCTGCTAGTGCTAATGTATGAGGATAGAATATTGAAGATGATAGTATTGTTATTGGGTTTGTACTAACATATTGATGGTTCTAGCTAACTGAGGACAGAATGTTATTGTCGCTAAAACTTTGTCAAGTTTTTGAAAGACTTGTATGCAGCTAGAGCTTATGGACATTGCTTCCACTATAAGAAGAAACCCTAGCTCCTTGATGATGATATGGATGATATGTAATCCTCGATGATATGGATTCCTTAATGTTGTGAATTCCTTTGATGATGTGGACTCCTTGATGATGATGATACGAGCGATATTAACTCCTTGTTGAGTTGAACGAGATTAATTGAGCCCAAGAGGACTCAGGCCTAGAGGGAACTGGCACACTCTCAAGAGATAAGTACTTTCTTGTATTTATTTTCGTCTCTATATATATATCTTGCTTCGTTTTATTTGTTCTTCCATGGCCTCCTAGTGAGGATTGCAGCCTGCAGGTGCATAATGAAGATTGTCGGTGCCAGGGTTATGGTAGCAAATGAAGAAGGATGGAAGAACAAAAGTCTCATGATTGGATGAACCTTTGGACTCAGAGGGAGCAAGACAACATCAGCCTAGTTGAAGCATGTTTTGATCTATGTGACATCCGTGATGAAGATGGCTAGAAGTTTTTGATGTTGATCTGAATGTGTTGAAAATGAGCCTGTGATTTTTCTGCTGTGCATTGATGATATGTTTCTATCAAGGTATGAGATCCTCTTCGTCCGATGTAAGATGAAGTTGACTGAAGAATTGTAAGATTGAAAGTATGGCACGAGTGTGGTGAAATCTCTGTTGAGATTGTGGCATAATGGATAATTGTTTGAGAAAAAATTGAAGAAGCTATGAGACACTGTTGATTTGAAGAATCCCTCTGTTTGACTCTTTGAAATTGTTGACACTGTCTGAACTAGATGCTGGAAACGTAGTTGACTTGTGATGCTGGTTGTTAATGATTGCATCTATAAGAAGCCACTTATTGTCTACTAATTGTTAATGTTTTCCTCTGTGAGAAGCCACCTTTTTGTTGATAAGTAGGATGCTAATATTTGCTTCTATGAGAAGCCACCTCTTCTCTGTTGGATTGTTTGATCCAGTTGAAGTTGAATGAATGGTTGGATGTTGTTGGCTATTGGAATGTTTGATAAAGTGTTGAAGTCTGCCATGGCTACCTTTTCTGTTGTTGAGCCAGTTGTTGATGATTATGTGATTGGGCTAAGAGTGTTACACATCAAGATGTTGCTTTAGCTTGGAGTCAACAACGAGTTCATGAATGAGCAGGAAGCAAAGATCTGTACATCCAAGGCAAAGTATACTACAGCTACTATGGTTAGTTGTGAGGTAGTACGGCTACAGTAGTTCCTTGTAGAGTTGTTTGATCATGTGCCAAATAAAACCGTGATATTCTGTGACAATCAAAGGGGATTAGATTTTCAGAGAATCCAGTGGTTCATGATAGGTCGAAGCACATCAAGATCAAGAAACACTATCAGAGATATGGTACAAAGAGGAACAGTGAGGTTCCAACTCATCTCGACATATGTGCAGGTCGCAGACATTCTCACCAAGGCTTTGCCGAAAGCAAAGTTCTTATTCTTTAGATATCATCTTGGAGTACAAGAGAATGTATCCCTCCCTGAGAAGGAACACTGTTGATCAAGAACACTAAGCATATGCTCTCCCCCAGTCTTTCGACTAGCCATGGACTTGGTGAAGGGGGATGAGCAGCGAGGCTCCTGGGTCTGAGGGTACTCCTTAGAGCTATGGACTTGGTTGAGTGCATGCCCTAGTATGCATCCTACCTACAAGTCACCTTCATGTCTTTATTGACCAAGGACCATGAACTTAATTAAGCTTGTCAAGATTGCCACCCATATGGCCAGTGGATGAGAAGACTTAGGTGTGTGTGATCTTTACCAAAGTCGAACGTGACTGCCATGGACTTGGTTAAGGTAAATTGATCTCCCGTAAATTGATCTCCCTAAGTATTGGATATAGGTGTTCTACCACTTGATTGCCAAGAATCAAGTTGGGTGAGTATCAGTGAGTGGGCATAAGGTGTGTGTGATCTTTACCAAGGTAATTTATAACTACCATGGACTTGGTTGTGGTAAATTGATCTACCCTATTGTCGTTGTGGATCATTCTTTCGAGATGAGATGAGATGATGATGCAGATATCAACTTTCCTTATGTTGAGACATGTACATCTAAGATGAGATCTATGATATACTCTTTTAGGTCATGGAGCTTGACCTGGAGACAAGTAGGGCGTGTGATCTTTACCAAGGCCAATTGTAACTGTCATGGACTTGGTTGTGGTAAATTGATCTCCCTTATCATCTGTTATGGATCGAGACATCATTGCTCAACCGAGATGAGATCTATGGAGCAGTCGGAAGAATACCTTCCTTGCTGATAGGGAGCACTGAAATTGGATTGTGATGTTATCTACTTTCCTATGCTGACAAAAAATGAAAATATCTCCCTGGCTAAGAGGGAGCGTTGAAAATTGTAGCCACGGTTGGCGTTTCCATCAATAAGAATTTAAAGAAAGAAAAGAAAATTAAATTGCAAATTTGAATTTATATCTTTCCCTCCAAAATCCTCAAGTCGACCTCATGTTAATTCAAGTTGATTGGGCTGTAAAGGCATCCATTCGACCCCCCTTGGAAGTCTATATAAAGGAGAGTGTTCCTCCTCATTTGGCACATCAAATTTGTCTTGTGCATCTCTAATCTAGCGAATTTCAAGAAGACATAAGGAGGCCGAAAATCTGAGAGAGGTTTATGGGACTTGGCTTGGCATTTCTATTCTTGGGTATTGGTTTTGGTTATTATCTTGATGATGTCTTTGATGTATTGATGTATCTTGAACTCTCTATCTCTCTCTCATAAGGAAGAATTTTATTGGCTTTGCACTGGCTTCATGCCTAATTTATGTGTCACTTGTCTCATGGTTTGTTGGATATTGTTTCTACTGTGAGTTACTTAAGCTCTTTCATGCTTAATGAATGCATTTTCTTATGTTAACTACTTGATCATAAAATGTTAATGCAAATAATGTTTAATTGAAGTTGTTATTTGTGTAAAGAAAATGTTTTTGGCATTGCCCTAGTAAAAATCAACATAACATATCGAACATTCAACAAAATGTCTATCATTCTTGAGGTTACCAACTTTGATAAAATTCTCAAGCTAAAATTCATTGGAGGACATCTTCCATGTGAAATGAGAAATGGATCTTTGCACTTTGTATCCCATGGGCAAGCCATTAACTACTAACTAAAGATTAAGAGAAAATTACAACAAAGGAATATGGGTAGATCACACTAAGGGCCACATGCATGGAAATGGACCAAATCTTCCTCTATTCCTTCTCTTTTTCCCAATGTTAATAACAACGTCAATTTTTTGCCAATGTTATGAAAAATCGCACTTTTTTCCGGTCCCCAAAAAATCGTGATGTTTTCCACTCCGAAAAATCGTGATTTATTCGAAAACATCGCGAGTTTTATCAATTTCTTGAACCATGACAGGAAAAATCGCTTGGATGGCAGACCCATGAGGTTTCAAGGCAAATTTTTGGTTCTTTTTTGCTCATTTTTATTTGGTTGTTGTTGGAGAAGGAGAAGAGCTTGTGGTCATCTTCAAGGAGGGATTGAGAGTCAAACAACCATCATCATCACCGGCAAAGTTTTCTTAGTGGAGCAAGGGTTCAAATTCATTTCCCAAAGCATCTAAACAACATTGTCATATTCCATTCATAGGTATGCTCTTAAATACCCCCATGTTAATTATTTTTTCCATGGATTTAGGCATGTTTTCTTGCCTCTTTGCTACCTACATTTTCCTCCTTTTTTAATCATTTTTCCATGATTTACATGCCCATAAAACAATGTAAGGGTTTTTTTTCTCTAATGGGAGAGCAAGCTTGATTTTAGTTTTTTATGCACAAATAATCTCATCTAAATTTCTAAAAATTTGATTTTTAAATTAATAGCCTGTTATTTTTGTCTAGTGGACATTTAATGCCAATTTTTTTGTATTCTTGGAGCCCTAGGATTGAATTTTGAAGTTGTCACTGCAAATATGCCAAAGGCCTTCAATTCATTTTGGTACTATGGGGAACCTAAAGATGGGCCAAACCAGTAACATTGAATTCAAATTGTGTGGCCAACATATGACAGGAGGGGTTAGCAAGTTGAAATACCATTTGGCTAAAATCCCCTGGCATGATGTTGAGATTTGTAAGGTCATCTAGCCTGGAGGTTATGAGAGTCACACATGATGCAATTTATGCAAAGGAAAAAAATAAAGAAGATGTAGCTACAAACAGGGCCAAACATGCAAGCAAATATTCAAGGCTATCTACCTCTGAGGCAAAGGGTAGTGGGAAGGGTTCACAACTTCACTTACTAAGAGGTCATCATTTTTTGTTTCACGAACCGCGATTGGAGCACAACCATCCATCAAGTCAGTGATAAAAAAAAAAAGGAGAGGCAAGAAGAGGATAGGGTTATGGGGAGGTGCCTTTTCTGGAGTGACTTACCACTTAGCTTGTGAAGTTCCCACTCAGGAATACCTTAACTTTTACACCAAATTTCTAAGTTTTGATTAGACTTGTCACCGGCGGGTTTTATCAAATAGTTTGTTGCCTTATGAGTCATGACTGTAGGTGCAATTTTTTTTTTAATTTGTCTCATGCATATTTACACAATTCTCAACACAATAAACCAAATTTAAACCAGCGACTTATACAATTGATTATACTCATAAAACAACATAGAACATAGTAATATTTGCATTATCCACAAATTGGAAATTACACAGTGATTTTATTACTCATTGATAGAGGCTACAATACTAAGGAAAATGTGGAACCTGGCTTATAAGCAGCGAGCAGACTTCAGTATACTGGACAACCCTTAGTATAATTCCAGCAGTGCGTTCTAGATGTGACTGACCCTTAGGTTTTTGCCCTTCACCTCTTCTACAACCATGCAACTATTACATAACTTGTCACAAGGAAACCTTTAGCAAACCTAAACTTATATTACTGGTGTATACACGTAGGAAGAGTCTCAACTCTCACATTTAGCAAGAGAATGTCCATGACCTATCTAGAGTTGATAATGACCACCAACTATAAGAATGTTATCTCCAACCCGACAAACTCCCTTAGACTCAGTTATGTGTGTGGTATACTCATTCACAATGTATAGAAGATAATGTGGCCTCACCTATAGAGGTAAACTTGCCCCTTTGTAACCAAAACTCAACCCACTAAGAAGAGAGTGACTTGGCCTATGGAAATGAAGGGAAAATCATCTCCCTTGATTGGAAACTCGACCCAAATAACCTCAAAGATGCTTAGTGACTTAAACAGGGAAAACTCGACCTTAGAAAGGTTGAACTTTGACTCCCTTCAGCAACTTTAATCTTGGCCCTCTTCAGCAAGTGATTTGACCTCATATTTGGCTTGGAGTCTCCACCTAAAAGATAATATATGGAAAACAGAAAATTAGAAGATAAAATCAACTTATAAAACCTTCTACCTCCATTTTCTTTTGCACATCTTCTCCTTGATAGCGCAATGGTGAAATCTAAATGATTCCACTCTCTGAACCAACTAGGGTGTATAGTTTCAACACCAAAGCTAGCAATGGCGACTAGAGTTCCTCAAACCCTAAGTTTCTCTCTAAAAACTCTCCAAGAGCTATTTTTGTCAAAATGCAAGGGATAGAATAGGAGAGACTCATCACTTTTCTCTTTTTATAATTAAGTGGCCACTTTTGCCGCCATTTTACACTTTTAATTTTATTAGTCACTTTATAAAATAAAAGTGATTTTTTGTTAACCTAGGATATGTACCCCTTTTCACCCTTTAGGTAGCAATGGCAACTAGGGTTCCCCAAACCCTAAGTTTCTCTCCAAAAACTCTCCAAGAGCTCTTTTTCTCAAAATGCAAGCGATAGAATTAAGAGAGACTCGTCACTTTTCTCTTTTTATAATTAAGTGGCCACTTTTGCTGCGATTTTACCCTTTTAATTTTATTAAGTCACTTTAGGAACTTTTTCACTTTATAAAATAAAAGTGATTTTTCATTAGACTAGGATATGTCCCCATTTTCACCCCTTAGGTAGTTATAATGTTTCCCTAGGTGAATCATGTTCCCTTATTAAAAAAAAATCACCTGCCTTAGCCTACGGGAACTTATTAAGCTAGCAAAACTCGTCTTATTTCTCCTAAGCAGTTAGGGACATTACAACTTAGCATACCAAAAACAATCCATTTTGGCAATCAATGTTTGATGTCGTTGTGTCGTGGGCCCAAGGCATAAAAGCGCTACATATGCGGAGTTGTTGGGGGCAATCCTTCAAGCAAAAAAGAACATCAACTCTAGATTGGTCATGTTGAAGCGATCATGGGATGTCTCTGGATACACAATGATGTCTAATAACTGGACAGATAGAAAGGGTAGGATCCTTCTAAATTTCTTGGTACATTGTCTTAGAGGTACCATGTTTATTAAATTAGTGGATGCATCTACACATGTAAAAGATGCAGCATCGATATGTGAGTTGTTTGATGGGTTCCTCTAGGAGATTGATTTGCATAATGTGGTGCAAATCATAACAGATAATGCAGTTAATTATGTGGTTGTTGGTAGGATGCTTATGGATAGTCACCGCTCATTGTTCTGGACTCAATGCATTGCACATTGTATCAATTTGATGCTTGAGGATATGGGGAAACACACATTCATCAAGGAGGTGACTGACATGGCTATAAGCATGTCTAAGTTCATATATAACCATGCTTTTGTTCTTAGTCTCATGAGGAGATGCACCAAAAATAAGGAGTTGCAGCGTCTTGCAATCACACGTTTTACCACCAACTTCTTTACTCTTCAGTATTTGCTTCGATGTTAGTTTGAGTTGAAGCAAATGTTTGTTTGTGATGAGTGACGTGCTTGTACATACAATAGGAGATAGGATGGGAGAACCATTGCTAAAATGGTGTACATTGACTCCTTTTGGCAAGGAGTAGAATAAGTGTGTTCAATTAGTGAACCTTTTGTAAAGGTTCTGAGGTTGACTGATGGTGATAATGTTGCAATAGCTTATTTGTATGAGGCCATGGATAGGGTCAAATTTGAGCTTACTTTGTGAACAAGGGTACCCCTACATTTAATAAACCATGATGTGACGGGATTTCATTGATAGTCGAGAATGAGGATGCTCCATCAACCAATTCATGCAGTAACACTTTTCCTCAACCCTACATTTTCCTACAAATGCAACTTTGATTTTGATAGCGAGGTCATGGAAGGGCTCGATATTTGTCTTCATAAGATGGTACCTAATTCGAGATTCGCAACACAATCAATCACGAGATAGAGAGGTGTCGAGATCGTGCTAGACTATTTGGCTATGATGTTATTCATGAAAGGACCACCTTGATGCCACATAAGTGACAAGTCATTAGAATTTAGAATTTTAGATTCTTTAAATTCAATTACGTTTTATTTGAAAGTTTAATTATGCTTTCTTTATTTTGTTGTAGATGTTTGGTGCTAGAACTATGGTACTGTTGTGGTTCAAATTGTACAAGCGATGTGCGACAAGGCTCAGGGAAGGGGTTGTCACTCTGATCCCTGCCCTCTTCATTCTAGTTGTCTCCCTACAGCATGCTATGGAGGTAGTCCCTATGAAATGTGAAGATGGGAGACTTGTTGGCAACCAACAAATCCGGGAGACACAACTAAATTGCCCTGCAACTTGGTCGAAATAGCAAGTTTAAATGATTTGATTAGATTATTATGGAAGACCAATGCCTTAAGGGAGTCAATTACTTGCTTAACTCAAATTATTAACCAAGTCACCAGATGAATAGTTGTTGCTTAAGGCTGCTTCACTACCATATATGAAATGCAAATCCTATAATCTTAGTGAGACGCAGAATCTTGGTTTATTTTAGTTTATATGCCTAACTAGGTGAATCCCTTATCCCAATTGTTTTGAGGGTAGTCTTGAGAATAAGTTGTGGAGAGAAAGCAAGGGAAAGAAAGTTGAGGCTTGATTATTGATCCCTCCCCTTGATATATAATCCCCTAATACCTCCAACACTGCAAATACAATGACTCTAATGACTACAAGGTCACTATGTTAACTACTAATGAGTGTCCATCCTTCGCAAGCTAAGTGAGAAGGTTGGTCCTATCTTTCTATCAATCAAGCTTATGCTTGGAAGTTAATTAATTAATGCAAGAGGCTAATCCTAAAATGCAAATGCAAGATTTGAGTGCTCTTAAGGTGAGATTATTAAGATTCGTAAGTACTCAATTACAATGATCTTCAATTATGAACAATAAAGTACTTAAACAATAAATAAATGACAATCTCAACCACAAGAGCAAGTGCTCAAACTTAACGGTGCCAAAAAATGTTATTGGTAATACCAATAGACAGATTGCTCAAGTGATAAATAAGACAATATCAATGCTTCTTAAGACAATTAGCAATCTTCAAGATTATATCAATATGCCAATTAGATACACAAGAGAGAGATTTAGATTTCTTATGGATGTAACTAGATTACTTACCACAACTATGATTAAACTTGATTATGTGCTCCAAGAGTGAACTTAAAATACAAATCCACAAGAGCAATTTAATTCAAAAAAAAAGAGCAATGTATCCATTTATCCAAGAAACAATGATAACAATGAGAAATTAGAGCATTAATCCACAATTCCACTTAGAGCTAATCTCATCAGCAATTACCAATCCAATTAGAGCACTTATGTGTGTGAATGCAAGAGTGCAAATAGATGTCAATGACTAAATTTTAAGTCCAAATCACTTCAACCATAAATGATTATGAATTATAAGAGTTTCTTAATCAATTTTAGAGATGTATATGTGATTTATTACTATTGCAACCTTGTTTTCAGCAATGTTCCACCAAGGTTTCGGGACGAAGGGGCAAGGGAGCGAGGATACGCAGGAGAGGCCTATGCAAAAGCTTCCCACCAATTTTTAGGAAACGTGGGGGGACCTCGGGGTCTTAAAAACTTATAAATATAGAATATAATTTATAAATTGAGTCCATTGTGATAATTGGTTTTGAAAAGCTGCAAAGCATGATCATTGATATGAATATCGTTATTATATAAATTTAAAATTCTAATTTATAATCATACATCATACATTATGATTAAACCATATTGATGTTCCACTTCCTACTATGAGCATTGAATAATGAACAGTGAATATTGACATAAAATTATAAAGTCAAGTCTGATACATCAAGAGTCAGAATTTTATAGAGTCGGAATAACATAAGAACATCAACATATCAAAAGATAAACAAGCATAATTTTGCTCAAGCCTCAAGGTAATGCCCCACTAGTCTCTGCATCCAGTTACTGCATGAATAAATCAAGATCAACCATATCACCATCTGAATCTGAATCACTAGCATTCTCAAACATGTTAAGTGGCACACCAACCAACCCCATCTGTCTCTCATCAAGTCTCTCTTCCATATCTACCTTTGCATCATCCTCTAGATCAACATCCCATCGTGTTGTTGGTCCCTTCAAATACTCAGTTGTCTTCCTATGCTCAAGACGTAGGACACTGTGCATGGCAACTAACTTCTTCAGTCTTTTAGAGGTAAGCTTGTTCCTCTTGATAAAGTGGATGAAGCTATATGTGGACCAATTCCTATCTGCTAAAGAGGACCTAACAATCTGAGACAACAAACGCATAGCTAGATCTTTGAGCTCTGGAACACCATCCCCATGCATCCTCCACCAACCAATCGGGTCATCTTGGGCTAGATCTATGCGATCTACCCGAGCACCACGTGTGTTGAAGGGGCCACTAAGAGATGCAAACTGAACAAATTGTCTTCGAAATCTTGCCCCCTCCTCATTGTACATCTTTGCAATTGCATCTAGGAAGCCATTCTTTACCTCAAGATCATCAATAAGAGGCACCCTCCAGGTCTCTCAACATACCATTTTGGATTTAATGCATATGCTAAAAGTGTGTTCATGCGATCCCACCTACAATGAATGATGGGTTGAATCTGGGATGTATAGAACTCTAATGAGGGCTCCCTCTGCTGAATGGCTACCTTCACACGACCCAACATGCTATCAAAGGTCTCATAGATTTCTCCAAGACTAAGAGCATCTAAATTAGTGTAACGAATGACCTCTACAATAAGGCCCAAAAATGACACCAAATAAGAATAATCTGCCCACCAATCATTGTCCAACACCTAAAGCCTGACCTTCTTCCCCGTGTCTGTCTTTGATTCTGACCACCTTCCCCACTCTGAACTCACAACTAAGGATTGTAGAGGTGCTTGTACTTCGAACATCCTCTCCAATAAGAGAAAATAGCTAGCATATCTAGTATCAGTGGGCTTGAGGAATTCCTTCCTCGTGTGAGCCCTGTACATAGCCAAGGAGGTGTGGTGGTTGCAGATAAACATCTAAACATCTCTTGCAGTTGTCACCAAGTCTGATATCCATCGAATCTTGCCAATGTCTTTCAGTGCATTATTGAGTGCAGGCACACAACAAGGAGTCCAAAAAATATGTTGATACCTGTTTTGAATCAATAACCCAGCTGATCTACAAACTGTTGTTGCATTTGTCACAACCTGCACCACACTATCAGGCCCAACATCCTCTATAGCTTCTCGAAGAAGCTCAAATTGGAAAGATGCATCCCAGCGCTTTCCAGAACAGTCAACAGCTTTAAGAAAGAATGGAACTTCTGAAGATGTCACTATGATGTTGATTAGTGGGCATTTTCAGATGTCAGTCCATCCATCCATAACAATAGAGCAACCAACCCTCAACCATGTTTGTCTCATTCTCTCTTTTTGCACATTAATTTTGGACACTTGTCTATCTAAAATTGTTGTTCGTAACTTATGTTCTCTGGGTGGTACATATGAAGGCCCTATTCTTGTAATTGCTTGGACCATTTCGTTGTAATAAGGAGAACGAACAACATGGAAGGGAATTCCATTGGCAAAAAGAAATTTGTCAATTGCATCATTTGTGTCATCTCGATCTAGAATGTTGTACATCCCAAACACTATACCACCCATTGCACAAGAACGAGATGCACTAGTAAAAACCTTTGTCTTTTTTGATGAAGCACTGGATGGAGGAATATTTGTGGATGGATCAATATGTCTGCTAGAAAACAATCCTTTTCCAGTGGCTGCCCTTTCTAGCCTCCAAAGTTGCTCTCTTTGCGCTGAATTCAAATTCTTTGACGAACACATATTGACTCCATTACCTGTAATAGCCAAAATGTGTTGCTTCACCCTGGTATAGCTACCAATAAAGTGATGCCCACAAATATTGCAGACCCAATCACGTGAGCCACCGCCAACTTTTGGATTCTTTTTCGGTAGTCTGGTTGCATAGATTAGAAGTGGTTTTAGATGATTAAATGTCCCATTTGCAAATTTTTCCAACTCTCTTGGTGGGCCTCTAGAATCTACACCATGCCTACTCTGGTTTCTTGTCCCCCTGTGACTGCTTTCAATTTCTTCTTGTGCATCTTGTGGCTCACTACCACTGTAGCTGTTGTCACTGTTCTCACTGTTCCCAGGAGAAGTCTGACTCTAACTCAGTTGTAACTTTGTAAGTTAAAGACAAATGTAGGTTGCAACCTGTAGCGAAAATAAAAAAAAATTTAAAACATTACACGGCTAACTAATACTAACAGCACACACATTGAACACTGAAATTTTTATTTTTAAATTTACAAGAAAAAAAATAAAATCACTACACAATGAAAACTAAAAAATTAAAATTTACAAAAAAAAAATATTGAAAAAAACATAGTCAAGTTTCAAATTTTTTTTAAAAACACAATCAAGTTTTTAAAATAAATAAATAAAAAACGCATCCTACAGGACTCTGACAAAAAAAAAATTAAATTACAATTTATGAATTTACAAAAAAAAAGGAAAAATTTTAAAAACAGCAGTGGGTACTTACTATTTTGACTGTCGATGGGGGATGGAGAGGCAGCAGTAGCACAATGCGGTGGTCACTGGTCAAGCAGAAGTAGCACGATGCGGTGGTCACTGGTCAAGCAGCAGTAGCAGTGAGCATGGTGTGGTGGTCAGCAGCAGTCAACACAGTGCTTGAAGCTTCAGGTGACAGTGTCCAAACTCCATGGTGCTTCGGCCTTCAAGGGACGGCGTCCACTGTTTCATCCTTCAAGTCCAGCGTGGATTCATCCTTCCAGCAACGATGGTGACAGGCGAGTGATGGCATCGGAGTGTTGCAGCAATGGTATCGGCGGCGTCATCTAAGTGTTGCAACTTGCAAATGGAGTGAAGGAGAGAGGGCAACAAACACACTTAAATGGAAACCCTTGCCCGATAAAAAAGAACTAAATTTTTTATTTAAAAAAATTAGATTTCGTCAAAGGGAAACGACCCCCCTCGACCCCTTGCGACCCTTTTTTCGGAAACAACCACTCAGCGGAAGGAAACGTGCCCCTGGCACGTCCCCTGCGTACCTTGCTTTTCGGGAGCGTGGGGAAACGACCCCCTCTCGTCCCCAAGTCCCTGGAGCGCGGGGGAGCTAGGAAAACTCGACCCTAGTGGGGGGTCGAGTCCCCATGGAACACTAGTTTCCAAAGATCTGCAAATTTATATCAACAATAAAGAAACAATGCAAGATGTCAAATATAAGCTCGAAAATCAATGCATTAAACTTCCAACGATATTCAATTGATTATGAGACTGCTTAGAAGCTATAGATCAAACTTTTAATGTTCAGATTAGACCTTGAAATAACATATATCATACTTGTAATAACTTAGAAAATTAATGATTTAGTCCTTCATAAGCCAACAAGATGCCAAATTATCAATGCCAAATAAGCTCCAATGATTAGCTAATTAAGTGATTATTAGATGATCGTTGGTCAATTTTAATGGTTTTTATTTGATTTATATGACTGCATAAACGGTTGTAGCAAAACAAAGAAGATAATAAGGGGAAGAGTGGCAGACCAAGTGGCCTAAAGGCCTAGTTGAGCACTAGTTTGACTTCCAATGAGCTTGGCTACTTGCAACCATCAAGTTAGCTCTAATATTGCTGCAAAACTACAATGTTAGCCTACTCAAACAATGTCAAGACTCAAAACCATAGATGACTGAATACAAAGCTCGAGCAAGGCTTCAAGGCTAGGAAAACCCCAAGACTAGGGCTAGAAGAGGCACAAGACAAGGCTAGAGGCTAAAGAAGTTCAAAGACAAGACAAAAGAAGCCGGAGAAGGGGGAATGAGTAGAGATGTGCCCACAAGGGCTGACGTCAAGCCCTTAGAGGCTGACACGAGGCTAGGAACAGCCCTAGAAGGGCAAAGGGCTAAGGTTTAAGCCCTTTTGGGGTTGTGGCACAGGGTTTGAGGGGGGACCAAGAGCCTTAGGAGGCTCCCCAACCCACGACCAAGGAAAACAAAGGGGGTCGAGGCCTATTTAGGCCTAGGGTTAGCCAAATCAAAGGGGTCGAGCCCCTAGTAGGGTTGCGGCTAGCCCTTAATAAGCTAACGGCTCAAGAAAAAGAGAGACTGAGGACCTAAAAAGACCTCTGCTGCTCACGGCTAGGGGAGAAAAGGCTAGACGGCTAGGCCCTAGGGCCTAAAAAAATTTTAACCCTTGCAAACAAAAATTTCTCCACAAATCCACTACAAAAAAGTTGGACAGCTTCCTTCTTTGGATGGACGTTGAGCTGGGAGGCTAGATATTGCCTTCCTAGGGTTAGATCTGCATCAAAACCCCAACAAAATTCTCTTGAGCAATTTTGAAATCCACCTGCACAAATGAATCAAAGAATGCCAAACCTCAAATATATATACAAAATGTAAAACCACAAAAAATATAAAACCCCAAGTGCTGCAAAACAAATGGGTTAGAAATAGTTCACAAATAATTTACAATATTTAAAAATAATAAATTTTTGTATAAATAACAATGGATGAATATGTTTCGAAAAATAGGTATTGGCCAAACCCTCCTGCAAAATTAAATACCACAATGAAATCTCAGAGCCCAAACATAGTCAACTCTTCCCCATAGTCTGTGAACTTGGAGCCCATGGGCTAGTGTACCAGTAAATCTCTATAATATTCTCAAAGAAAATTGTTAGAGCACACAGTGAATCAGATCACCTAAGATAGCACATACCAATAGAGCGTTTTTATCACCGACAAATGAAATAACAATTATTTAGCAGTATTCAGCACAATATAAGATTACACATAGCTAACACATACCACAGATTAGCAGAAGAAAAAAACCATGAACTAAACCCCAAAGTCTTTCTATTATGATACAAAATGTTCCCAACATAGCAGTTGCTCAATACCAGCGTTCAAGAATTACATCATCCTCCAAATATAAAATAGAAGCTCAATAACTTCTTTATATAGAGAAACCCCTCCTAGTGGAAAATAATGGTTAGTTGGCTTGATCCTAGTCAAAATAATCTCGACCGTTGAAAATAGCTTGATCATTTTTTAATCTACGCTATCGAATTTTTAATTTTGAGGAAAATTTCAAATTTTTCTTAAAACCACATTTTTTATTTTTCCAAAAAATAATAATTTGGATTAATTTCCTCAAAAAATTGACTTCGACTCAACCACCAAGGTCCAAGGGCTCAAATTTTCTTAAAATATCCATATTTCCCTTGGTGGGGGGCCACCAAAAATTGATTTCTTTTTAACCCCCGAATTTTTTATTATTTTTCAGTTGGAGAGAAATTAATTTTTCTATAATTATTTTTTGACTCAAAATTATATAATTTTTGGCTTAAGATTTTTACTTATTTAGCCAGAAAAATTAAGTAATTAACACTAAAGGGGATTAATAATTTTTTCCACTCTCAAATATTTTAGCCATGGTGTCTAAATAAAAGGGCCCATGCACTAAAATATTTTTTACATCAAATTATTACAATATCAACCCTTGAAAGGGGAAAACACATTTAAACTCATACCCTCAACAATATATCCAATTCTACTACACAACATGATCTATTATAGATCAAATGTGTTTATAATAAAATAATTTAGCCAAATATGCTTAAATTATTCTCAAACACACTTTTACAAAAGATTCAATATAACTGTAGAACTCACCTAAGACCTTGTCAAGGAATTCCACCCCAGCATTGGGGTTTAAGCTGGAAGAAAAACTCTATCAATTATCCATGTTTAGAAACACACATAATTTGGTGAGGTTAAAAACTTCCTAGGATGAAACACACATAATTAAACGGTCATACTAGATTCATTTACAATACAACTTGCAGAAATTGGGTTTATAATGATACAACAATGTTGGCTGATGACTTTGCATTTTGAAAAAAAATCTTCACGTCTTTGCATTCTCCTTCCTTGAACTGTTGACAAAATGTGGTCAATGTCGATTTTGGGTAGCATCAAAAGTGCTCTAGCCATGAAATTTGGTGGAGAGGCTAAGACACATGAGATCTCCAAGACCCAAAAATAATTTGGAGAAATTCCACTTGAATGAAGAGATATTAAAATAATTAATATTTTTAATGAGTTCCTAAGTCTAAACTTAGGAAAATTAAAATATTAAAGTGTATTAATATAATATGGGTGAGAAATTTCTAAGTGACGAGGATTAAACCAGTTCGAATCTTAGTCGTTGATTAGGGACTTAATCTCGATTGTTGATTCATCAACAGGAAAAGTATAAGTGGAGACTTGAGGGTCAATTGGAGACACACCAAGTTGATCAGTCAATTTTTTGGGGCAGGGTTTGCTGAGAAATCGAGTTAGTGATCTGTTGCAATGAGGGGCAATTCAATAGGAGGCCGAGAATACATAGCAGAGAGGCAGAGAGAGTGTCAGAGAGACAGTGCAGAGCCTAGGAAGGCTGACGCAGAGGTAGCCAGGGCTAGCGCAGAGGACGCAAGGGGCCAAGAGGCTGACACAGAAGCCGCAAAGGCTGACGCAGGCAGCGCAGAGTGTTGCAGCGCTAACGCTGGGCTGAAGAGGCTGCGCTGAGGAATTTCTGTGGGGAAGATTGAGCGTTGATTGGCCGACGCAAAGCCATAGGAGCGTGACATAGTTCCAGAGGATAGCTTGGAACATCTTTCGCTATCCAGCTAAGGGAGCAGTCGAAGTCACTGTGGGGCTATTCATTCGGTTGTTGATTAGCCAGAATATCTGTCTCCGGAGAAAGGTATTACTGCCAAGGACATTCTCTATTGGGTGAGCCATTTATGGCACCTTAGTTGTATTCAGAAAACTGCATAATAATAAAACCCTCAACTGCTACACCGGTTTCCCCACATTGGGTTTTTCCGGGGACGATTGTCCAAAAATAACAGTGTCCCTTGTGTTCTCTCAATTTATTTCAGTGGTTGATCTGTATATTTGTGAAGGTTGCAACTGTGTTTATTTCAATATATATACTATTAAATAATTTGTTAATGTAAAGAACAAGTAGGAGATAATAAACAAGATATTGCAGTAGGGATTTCTGATATGTTAGATTCAGAAAGTTTCACATGGTATTAGAGCGATTGCAGATCACAGGAGGACTGAAGACACCAATAGCAGAAATCTGAAAATTTGAAGCAGAAGTAGTTGTCCCAAGAGACAGCGTTGTTCTAAAGCTGAAGCAGCGAGAGAAGAAGTGACGCAATGCTTAGAGGGTGATGCAGAGGCTAACGCAAAGCCTGCGTCATCATTTCAAGCCAAGGGAAGGGCTAGCATAGAGGCAAAGTGACGCAGAAGGGGCTCACGTAGAGTCGCGTCATCCTTCTCAACCAGGTAGGATTGACACAGTTGGCCGGAGGAGCAGATTCAACGTTCGTCGGGATTGCGCAGAGCCTGGAGGGCTCAGATTCTTCTGTTGTCGGGGCCTAGGGAGCTGTTGCAGATTGTGATTTGAGGAGCTGGTGGGACGTTGTTTCTGTCAGTGCAGAACAGTATCTAAGGAGACAAAACCAAGGTAGAGGGAATCACTACCTCGACGAATTTCTAGCCAAGGAATCCAGATCCGAGTTGTAGTTACAAAGGAGGATTGGAGAGGAGAAGTTCGATAGTGGGCCAGAGGATTTCCAAGAGGGAAATAAAGGCTCAGAGGGAGTCTAGAAGAGGATTTCTAGGAGGAAAGTCAAGACTCAGAGGAAGTCCAGAAGAGAAGCAGAGATGGCAGTGAACGGATTAAGGGATCTGGACAAATTGGATGGGGCTTCCAATTTTGTCATCTGGAAGGCCAAGATCCTGGCAGTCATAGATAGACATTGCATCAAGGACTATGCCTTGAAAGCAGTGACTATCCCAATTGACCCAGCTAAGAATGAGAAGTATGAGGAGGCCCAGGCAAGGGCGAAGTGCGTGATCCTAGACAAGGTCAAAGATCATGTCATACCACATACTGCTGAGAAGAGCACAACAAAGGAGATGTGGGACACCCTGACCTCCTTATACCAGGGATCTTCCGTGCAGAGGAAGTTGCTACTGGAGAATCAGTTGAGGTCATCAGATGAAGAAGGGAGAGCATATTGATCCATTCCTTCGCAGGTTGCAAGAGATTCACGACCAACTTACTTCCATGGGGTCTACAATGGATCCAGAGTTCATGGTCAGCACTGCCCTGAATGCAGTCTCCGAGGAGTGGGAGACATTTGTCCAAGGCATTTTGGGCAGGGCAACTCTCCTTGATTGGAAGTAGATGTGGGCATCTCTTCGACAAGAAGAGCTCAAGAGATTGACCAAGGCGGAGAGTAGCGAGAAAGGAGTCTGAATCAAGAAGGAGGAGGAGGATGCAATCTACGGGACGGTAGGGGCTACAGAAGAGGAAGAAGAAGGACTTCTCCAAGGTCAAGTGCTTCCATTGTGGGGAGCTAGGTCATTATGCATCCCAGTGTCCCAGGAAGAAAGGCAATAGAGAAGCTTCTAATTCAAAGGCAGCTCCAACAAAAACGGAGCAAGATGTCGAGAATGATGACGATGTTGTCATGAGTGCTCACGGGCCTCTAAAGAAGAGGTGGGGAGGCATCACGCTGAAGTTGAGAGGACTACAAAAGATGCAGGCAGGATCCTTGAGGTGCCCAAACTCTTGGATAACATACGGCCACAGGAGCCCTTAAGGACAGTGGCATGATGACAGGTGTCGGGTGGATCAAGGTGCGATGGAGCAACAAAGCAGTGCTAGAGTGCAGAAGTCTGTAGCAACACAATAGAGGTTGCAACAGTGCGCGAGGCACAGAGGTGGTTGAAGCAGTGCAGAGGCAGTAGAGGGAGCATAAGATAGCATCATGAGGCTTCCAGACTGACAAGGATGTCAAAGTTTGGGTGAGATCAGCTACTTACTTCTTAGTAACTGAGTTGTAGTGCAGCAGTTAGTAGTGGCAGTGCTATGGGCAGCATGGGCAGAATGTTGAGAGGGAGCTACAATACAGATGTAGCAGTGGCAGTGGCAATGTCATGGGCAGCAGTACAGGAAGCATCAGTGCAGGGGATGTGAGGCAGCAGGACAACCATCGGCACAGAGGACCGATGCGGAAGATCAGTGTGATGCTTCTATGGTGAAGCATTACTAGAGCACATTCCTCACTAAGAGGGAATGTTGATTTTGGGTCGAATCAAATGTGCTCTAGCCATGAAATTTGGTGGAGAGGCTAAGGCACATGAAATCTCCAAGACCCAGAAATCGTTTGGATAAATTCCACCCGAATGAAAAGATATTAAAATAATTAATATTTTTAATGAATTCCTAAATCTAAACTTAGGAAAATTAAAATATTAATGTGTATTAATATAATATGGGTGAGAAAGTTCTAAGTAACAAGGATCAAACCAGTTCTAATCTTAGCCGTTGATTAGGGACTTAATCTCAGCCATTGATTCATCAACAAAAAAATATAAGGCTTAAGGGTCAGTTGGAGACACACCAAGTTGATCAGTCAATTTGATTTTCTGGGGCAGGGTTTGTTGAGAAATCGAGTTAGTGATCTATTGCAGCGAGGGGCAGTTTCGCAGGAGGCCGAGAATACATAGCAGAGAGGCAAAGGGAGCACCGGAGAGACAGCGCAGAGCCTAGGAAGGTTGACACAGAGGCTAAGGAGGCTAGTGCAGAGGACGCAGAGGGCAAAGAGGCTAACGCAGAACATAGGAGCATGGCGCAGTCCCCGGAGGGTGACATAGTTATAGAGGATAGCTTGGAACAGCTTTCATTGTCCAGCAAAAGGAGAAGTCGAAGTCACTGTGGGGCTATTCATCCGGTCACTGGTTAGCCGGAATATCTGTCTCCAGAGAAAGGTATTATTGTCGAGGACATTCTCTGTTGGGTGAGCCATTTTTGGCACCCTAGTTGTATTCAAAAAACTGTATAATAATAAAACCCTCATCTGCTGCATCGGTTTTCCCACATTGGATTTTCCCGGGGACGATTGTCCAAAAATAACGGTGTCCCTTGTGTTGTCTCAGTTTATTTCAGTTGTTGATCTGTATATTTGTGAAGGTTGCAACTGTGTTTATTTCGATGTTTATACAATTAAATAACTTGTTAATGTAAAGAATGAGTAGGAGATAATAAACCAGATATTGCACTAGGGATTTCTGATGTGTTAGATTCAAAAAATTTCACAGTCAACAAGTACAAGGGCACCAAATTTACAAAAATTTGCCATCAAAATCCTCAATCATACCTATAGTGGTTCAGGATGTGAAAGCAATTGGAGTGTATTTGAGAAAATACACTCAAAGAAGCACAATAGGTTACAACTTTGAAGTTTGAACTTCAACTCAACAATTACATTTAATGTAATTTCTGACCCTCAAGAGTCAAGACTCATTAAATTTTTATGACACTCTTACAAGTTGGAGTTCTCATGTCTTCATGACTTGATGTATGTCCATTACAATCTCCGACTATGGATGAAGCAAATAGAGAGAACATCAAATGTGGATGCCATTTCTTTAGACAATATTGATTTATTTTCAAAGTGTAGGGTGGAGTCTAAGGTTCCCATAATGGAGGAGTCACATGCATTGTTAGAGGAGGAACAAGTACAACAACATGAGGAGCAAGAGTTGGAGGAGGGGAGGAGGAGAAGAATGTGCCAACATTAGCACCACCTTCTACAAATATTGATAAGCATATTTCTATACCCACCAATCATAGTTTGACATTTGGTGCAGGGGCAAGACCTTCTGCTATTAGGGGTAGGCCTAGCAAACAGCCCATCATATTTTCCCGTAAAAGGGAGAGAGGACATTGATCTCAAATAGCTAGTTGCTAGTTTTGTTTCCTTTTTCATTGTACATATAGCTCATGATGATGATATACATTTATATATTGATGCTATTTTGTATTGGTTCTCCACTTTTGAGTCCTTCATTGAACAACTATCAAGGTTCAGCCGAATTTAGTATCAACTTTGATGTAATCAACCAAATTGTTCAACATTATCAACTAATCCAAGTATTAAAATGAGGTAAAAAGGTTAACATGCCTAATCAATGGTTTTGCCTTAAGTGAAGGGTAAATTTCTAGTAAGGTTATGACCAATGAGCTCAACAATGAATCCAACTAACATCAAAGCACATAGAGGCTTTGGTGCTCTTGATTAAATGTAAATCCCTTGCCCTCATACATGATACCCCACTAACATCAAAGCACATAGGAGCTTTGGTGCTCTTGATTAAATGTAAATCCCTTGCCATCATACACGATAGAACCCAAGTACAAAAAGTTACAATTTGGCCTGGCCTAAAATGTTAACACCTTAAAATCTATTAACTCTACTAAATTCAGGACAAAATATAAAATTCTACTTTCTTCATATGAAGTTCGACGAGGTTGCAACCACTCTCAAAAATCCTCAAATTATAAATTTTAACCTCCTTAACTCATCCCTGGTTAAGAAGGAGAGTTAGACAAGACATTCTTATCTTCAATTTGGAAGAAAGAATGGAGGAATGTGTAATCATCTGGCATCAGACACTCTTTAAGGATGTGGTAGGGCATCCAAGACAAGAGTGGGCAAGAGGATCGATATTCTTGAGGGATGGGAAGCCAAAATGAGAATAGTCCTAGTAGGGCATACTCGGAGAACACCTGGGTGGGTATGACCCTAAGAGAGACAACGATGATGCGTGTCTATCAGTGATTGGTCTTGCCAACATTGTGTGCTATAATCTAAGTAAGTGATAGAGATGTTAGTCAAGGCCTTGCTAAATGGATACAATGTTGGTTGAAATGATGCTATAACAAAGGGATTGCAAATCCAATTCTTCTTATGAGAAATTCTTCAGATTGAAAATGACCAAGTACCATTATGAATACATCCCTAGTTAAGAGGGAGTGTTGAAGAAAGTGTAACTAGGTTCAGTCTTCATAATGACATGATCTTTGTATTTCATGTAATAAAAGAAATTAGATTATTTTTGTAATCTCGCTGCATGGGTTTCATGAGCAAGAAGTGTCACTAGGTAAAAGACTTCTTCTTGGTGTCTTTAGGATTTATTTTATATGTCAAAGAGTTATAGAAACTCTTCATGAGTCCATGTAAGTGTATACAAGTCTCGATCAAGTGTAGCAGCCCTCCAAGACCAAGATCAAAGCCTCAAGAACAAGCATAAGAAGTCTACAAGCGAAAAAAATAAAAGGAAGTTCATGTCGGCTCAAAATATGAATTAAATAAATAAATAGAAGTGATGTCGGCTTCGGAGAAGAGACACATTGGTTCACAAGCAAATGTTGGCTTGAATATATGCACACAACCACTATAAATACCCTGTTGGGTATCCGCAAAAGAAGAGAACAGAACTCGCTTGGAGATAAGGCAGCAGTCAAGGGTGAAGGTCGTAGTCAAATATGACACTACAGTCATGGAGAGGAGCCGCAGTAGAGGGTAGCCGCAATGATCAAGAGGAAGCCGCAGTCATATAGAAAGGAGTCGCAGTAGGGTTTGACTGTACTTAGTTTAGGTTTAGGTGCAGTCACAACCTCGATGTAAGGAGCAATGAATAACGTCATCACAGTGAAGTAGAATCTCAGCATACCTATGATCTGAAGGAGGAATCTCACATTTTTTCGTGTGAGCAGATCCACTCTACAAGGTTCATCATATTGTTTGGGTATAGTCAGTTTTCGTGTGACATAGCACAGCCCTAGCATCTTTGTGGTCTTGGCTTGATGATCACTCGATGAATAATGACACAGTATATAGATGAATCTCGGAGAAGGATATAGAGATCAAGGATGGCATTCCTATAGCATACAGTCTCGGTAATGAATGCATTACAGTGAGACTCGGATCTATGTGTCTTGAGCAGTGTTTTAGTCTATGTAAAACAAGAAGACTCAGCGTACCAATGATAAAGGAATGATGTTGTCTCAGCACCATAACAATGACAAGGGTTACATGATGAAGCAATAATTAGAATCACTGTCTCAGCAAATATACAGTGATGACAAAGATATATTGCAGCACTCATCATGATGATGAAGAGCTCATTGACATAATGTAATGACTATCTCAGTGCATCAATGAAAGCATAGAATTCACACTGAATGGATCATGTTGATATGAAGCAACAGTGAAGATCTCAGTAGTGATGGCTTCAATGGTGCAGCAATGAGGAGGATATCAGCAGCGATGGAAAGTAGGATTGATATCTTGGTCTTGGAGAGGCAAAGTGTGTCAAGGGTCATGGTCTTGGTATTCGTCAATGGAATCTCTATAAGAAGAATTTACGAATGGGTTTTCCTCTCCAAGAGGGAGAGGTTTTGGCCCTGGCAGAAATCCAAAACATTTGTGTTCTCGTCTCTTTTTGTTTTGATAGCAGTTTGATGAAGTTAACTCACATATGTTAATAATGAAGTAACATCAAGCTAAGATAAAAATGCATAAACACTTCACAAATTGTTATCATGTATAAAAAGAATCAACCTAATTGTGCATGCCCTAGATTCTTTAACAGGAAAGGGCATTGAGATCACTCCTAAGAGACCTACCTCTGCAACCTGATTATTGTCCAAATCTATGACCATGGGTTCCTACTTTAAGACAGAGAACAAGTTGGAAGGTGTTGCAAACTTCAAGGCTTAGAAGAAAAGGATTGATCTTATTCTCGCAGAGAATGATGTCTTGGATTATGTGAAGGGCAATGTGACTAAACCTCAAAACAATGAAGGAAAGGCAAGATTCAAGAACAATGAGATCACAGCCATGAGGATCATTGTTGAGTCCATCAGAGATCACTTGATCCCATATATTTTAGATTTGGAAACTCCAAAAGCTATGTATGATGCTCTAGTATTGTACTCAATCAACAACATTGCCCAAAAAATGAGTTTGAAGAATCAACTTCTCATGATGCTTGAATGACAAAGGATAATATTGTGACTTCCTATTTCAAAAGGATCTCCCAATTGAGAGATCAACTCAAAAGCTATTGAAGAACCGATTTCTAATGCAAAGCTTGTAACTACAACACCCAATCGTTTTTCTTTTTCATGGGACCCATTTTCAGCCAGCATTTGTGGAAGAAAGGATGTTTCAAGTTTTGATGAATTATGGGCCTCTTCCACTCAAGAAAAATCTAGACTTGTCTCAAGAGGGAGGATTCAAACACCTCAAGATGGTAATCAAGCATTTGCAACTCAATATAGGAATGGCAGAGGAAGAAGAAATTTTGAAACTTTCATAGGAATATAGGAAGAAGGCCCATTCCAGAACGAAAAACTCCATCCTTGTTCCAAGAAGAAAACCTCCTCCCTCTCAAGGAAGGAAGGATACGTCAAGAGTTTAATGTTTTCATTGTCAAAAGTATGGCCACTATCAAGACAAGTGCCCTGAAAGGAACAATAATAGGAAGAGAAGGGCCAAGCAACATGCCTCTACTGCAAACTTTGATGATGTCCAAGCACATATGAAGAAACCAAAGAATGATTATCATAACTTTTTCTTTTATTCTACTCTTACAAGTTCTATTGCTAATAACAATGATGTTTGGTTGGTAGATAGTGGTGCTTCTAGGCATATGACAGGAAGTCATGAAAGCCTCATTGAGTTGGTGGAAAAGAAGACTACACAAAAGGTGGAGCTTCGTGACAATGACAAATATGTAGTCAAATGCGTTAGTTCAACATCCCTTTAGCTGGAATCAAGAGGAAATATTTTCTTAAATGATTTGAAAAAGAATTTGGTCTCTACTTCATGCTTGGAAGATAAAGGGTATAGAGTTGCTTTTGTTGATGGTCAAGTTCTAGTATGAAAGAAAGGCTCTAGCATAGATTCTGCAAAAGTAATTGGTGTGTGAGAAGGAGGCTTGTATTGTTAAAATTGGCAACTAGGGCCAAACTCCATGTGGGTCATCTTATTTATGGCCGCTGATATTTTTCCTTGATTCCTCTCGTTGAAAGGTGTAGGATTGATCTAGCGATCATCCGATTCTGACAAGTATTTATGGAGCTATGAATTTATTTGTATTTACTTGACAAATTGTCAAGGTTGGCCAGCAGCGAAATGTGTGGCACACATGCCCAGCATATCATATAAATACAAGTGAGGTTGAGTCATTATTCATTCATCTCATCTCTCACACATCTCTTCTCTCCTTGGCTAATTGGGTTTACACACAAGGAAGAGAAGCTCACACGTGGGAAGGAGGACACAAAAGGGCAAGGAAGGAGGATCCAGGAGGACGCAGAAGCTGCAGCAAGACATTTTGACCAGTGTTGACCAAGCGTTGACTTTTCAGGAATGCGGTTTTGGTGTGGCAGCCTCTCCTAGGTACGCTGCAATTTTTGGCACGCAAATCGAGGCAATCTGACCTCTAGTTTGACCAGCGTTGATTATCCTAATTTGAGGCAGCAAGTTGACTGCAGTTGGTTGTAGTTTGACTGTGTTTTTGGGGTTGTTTATGGGCTGCTTCTTCTTGCTATTGGAGGACTAGATGACCAAGAAATTGACCAAGCATATTGAAGGTCAATTTCATCTTGTTTGACTAGATTTGACTTTGCTGGTTAGGGTTTGCTGCTGCTGTATAAAATTACAGATTCATGTATTTGTACTATTTCTCTCTGTTGAACTATTGAAGACAAAAGAAGAATTGATCAAAGGGTTTCCCCACATTGGGGTTTGTCCCTGACTAGCCGCCACATCTGGTGTCTCTTGTCTTGGCTTGTTTTCTGTCGATCTATTAATGTTCTATCAACATTTTACTTTATGTTTATGTGATTGCTAATCAGTGACTAATAAGAAGAAATCAAAGTAAATTGCACTAAGCATAGAACATACCATAAATTAACATGGTATGAGAGCTGAGGTGAGGAACTGATGGCGAGATGCATTCAAGAAGAAACAAGGATGGAAGAGCAGGAAATGCCTACACTTAGAGGCAATCTCATTGCATTCTCCTCTCATGCTAAAAGGAGAAATAATTCCGAGGCAAAATCTAAGGGAAAGGTCGGACCAAAAGGTGGAAGGAAAGGTAGATGTTACATTTGCAACAAAATTGGCCACTATGCAAGGGAGTGCCCTGATAGAAAGGACACATCTCATGACGATGATCAAAATCACCCCTAAGACACTTCCAACAACAATCAAAGGAAGGGCAGGTTCAATGGCAAAGGAAAGAGGAATGACGGAAATCAAGGAAATGGTCAACCCTCCAAGAAGGCAAGAAACTCCAAGTATGAATCTAACATTGTTAACAATAAGCAAGATGAATAATATCTACCAGAGGCCCTCTCTACTACTACTCCCGCAGATTCACAGGGAAATTGGCTTATTGATAGTGGTGCCTCAAGGCACTTCACTGGTTACAAAGAAGCTCTCTCTAATCGGGTAGAGAAGGAGACCAGCTTGGAAATTGTTCTTGGGGACAACTCCAAATATCCCATGAAACGCGTAGGGAATGTCTCTCTTCAATTGAATCAAGGTAATACAATTCACTTGCAAGAAGTCCTATATGTACCTGATCTCAAAAAGAACCTGGTGTCCCTTTCGGCAATGGAAGACAAAGGCTACAAGGTGGCCTTCATCGATGGCAAGGTATGTGTATGGAAAAAAAATTTCAAAGATGCTTTCACTCTTGGGTTTCGGGTTGACACTTTATATCATGTCGGAGGAAGTTTGTTGGATGTCATGACTTGTGACACATCTCTTCAGTCCGAACTATGGCACCGAAGGTTTGTCCACCTTCATTATAAAGCTCTAACCGATGTGAGACAAATGGTGATTGGGATGCCCGAGTTCAAATTAGAGCAAGAAGGTGTATGTCCTGGATGTGCCGAAGGAAAGCTCAAAAGAGGACCATTCTCCTCAAGCCACAGCAAGACTTCCGATATATTGCAATTGGTTCACTCCGACATATCTGGTATGATGCCTGTGAATTCTTTGGGAGGATATTTATATTACCTCACTTTTATAGATGATTATTCTCTCAAGACTTGGATATACTTCTTGAAAAAGAAAGATGTAGTGTTCTTCTGGTTTCATCACTTCAAAGCCTTGATCGAGAATCAAACCGAAAAGAAGATCAAGATCTTAAGCACTGATAATGGGACGAGTATGAATCCAATGAATTCCATGACTTTTGCAAAGAGGCTAGCCGCTGGCATTAAGAGGGAGACTACAACACCATATACTCCTAAGCAGAATGGTGTGGCAGAAAGGAAGAATCGTACGATTGTGGAAGTTGTCTGTGCTATGCTACATGATCAAAGGCTTCCAAAGTTTCTATGGGCTGAAGCTGCGAATACCGCCGTATATGTGCAAAACCAATGCCCTCATCAAGCATTAGCTTCCAAGACTCCTGTATATTTTCATGTGCCAAAAGAGAAAAGGAATAAATTGGGTGCATCTGGAAAGAAAGGAATCTTCGTGGGCTATATTGAAAATACTAAGGGCTATAGAATCTATGTGGCTAGTCAAAGGGATGTCGAGATTAGCCATGATGTCACCTTTGACAAAGATATGGCTCTTAGCAAAGTTGACAATCTACTTATACTAAGGAAATCTGGAGAAGATGACACCAGGAAAGCAAAGGAAAAGGAATATGAGACAATGCTCGATGTAGAAGAACCTATGGATCCTATTTATCCCCCTCTGCAAGAACATTCCTCTTCTACGAAGAGGCCTTCATGGCTCAGGGGGACACCTGATGATGCCAAAGAACACATTTCACCCAGAGGGACTTTACGTGAAAGTAAGAAGTCAGCCAGGTATCAGGGATACTTGACCATCATGAGCACGATCATTCAAAATGAGCCTTCATCCTTCGCAAACGTTGTCAAGCATCAAGTATGGAAGGATACTGTGACTGAGGAATATGAGTCCATCATGAAGAACGATGTCTGGAATGTGGTCCCCAAACCCCAGGACAAAGCAGTTGTCACTTCGAAATGGCTTTACAAGATAAAGCATGGAGTTGATGGAAGTGTTGAAAAGTATAAGGCTCGTTTTGTCGCTTGTGGCTTCTCTCAGAAGGAAGGTATAGACCAATGTTGTTAAAAGCGGGAGCGGGATTTAATCGGCGCGGGGAAAAAAACGAAAAAATCGGAAAAATCGGGAAAAAAGCGGGAAAAAAGCGTTTGGAACAAAAATATTCATTTTTTTTCAATTTTTTCAATATCTAAACCATCTAGA